>JASANN010000571.1:968418-1007901 GCA_031762395.1 Calameuta pygmaea
CCCCCCCCCCCCCCCCCCCCCCCCCCCCCCCCCCCCCCCCCCCCCCCCCCCAAATAAAAAGTCACTAGATAAAACAATCCTTATTACAGCATTCTACTACACCCGAGTCTCGTTATCTTTACCGCTGACCTTTTTCTTATCACGATAACAAAGGGTGGATATAGAAAATACATGGAAATATTCAAAGAATCCAAAATACTTGTCCAGTATCGTCCCATAAATATTTATCATCATGACGCAAGCACAAGAAGCTAATCAGCATCACCAGTAGCAGTGCTTATCAAGAAAGTAAGGGTGCCAAGAATAACGTAGTGCAGTGAGAAAATACTTCCTCGAATACTAGTAGCAGTCAGTAGCGAAGAGACGAGTGTTAAGGACAGCTTGAGCGGCTCGAGTCTCGCATAATTTTATTCGTTATCACGTCGTCTCGAGTTTTTCCACGAAAGACGATGACGTCGAAGTGTGTCGAGGAGGGGAAAAGGATGACCGATTGAAGAGTGAAGGAGGGTGCTTTCTCACTACGCTCGATGAACTTTTCCAACGAATTTTTAACAAGGTGCCGACCCCGTTATTATCACACGCTACGCTATCGCAGCAAGTATCTGGATGTATACTAAATGTATATAAGTATGTAGGTATATGCTACAGTATATTATAACATAGTAAATCGCATGGGACTCCATTTACTATACATTCGATTCTCACGTGGGTCTTTGATAAAATTCATTTTTAAAATCCACAAAAGACCACACGCGTATACGTTACGTAAAAATTGTCGTGTTTCACGGTAGATCACTCTGGGTAATACGAAAAGGTAAGCAGAGGGTTCGGCGCCATTTCCGTGGCACCTTCAGATCTGCTTGTAGACGATAAATTTTCATTGAAATGTCGGATGAGACCGTTTCTACGGTGATGTACTCACGCACGACAAGCTCAGCTGGGCAACAAGTGTCCGTGGGCTTTTGAGTATAGGTACACATACGTATTACTAGTCTACATGTATATACGTATATATGAATTGAAATGATACTTGGACAGTTATAGTATCTTCTTTTTATTTTTACTTTCTACTTTCTACTTCTAGTTTCACTGCTTTGTCGTCTATACATTCGTAGTTCAGTGGCTGCAAATAAATTGCATTTCCACTTTATAGCTGTCGCTAGGAGGAATCTATATGGTAGGAGCTAGCCGAGGTAGACATCTAGTTGAGTATCCTATACTTGATCTAGACATATCTCATTATTGCGTGATACCTGAGCTAGGGGATCTGCAAGTATAGAAGGAAGACCTAGGATGAGTATGAGGCAATTCCAGCGACGCGACCTCAGCTGGACTTGGTACTATACATGTGGGGTATCTGTATACATATATTTTAGAGAAATAAAAAGGCTGGAAACCAAGAAATATTTCTGTGAGTTCTTTTGAACGGCTCTTGCAAGTAATTCGACTCTTTTGTCTTTTTATATCTATTAGTTTTTTTCTCTTCCCTTCGCTACTCATACTCACTTCACTATTTCTGAAGTCTTCTCGTTCGCTCGAGCGACGGGTAGTAACTACGGGAAATGATAAAGGAGAAAAATTGATTTTACAGAAATATTCTTTTCTGCTCGTTTTCCCTTACTTGGAAAGTAAACTCACTCTGACAGTCGTAAATAAGGCGTACTATTCGAATTATATGAAAATTTGTTCAGAACCTTCTTCAACCCTTACTCGGTACTACTATTTTTTATCAATCATGGGTACGACCGATATACTTCGATGAATCGATACTGTTAGAAATTGTACAGAAAAAAATGAGCCATCGGTACGGAATAAGGGTCTAAAGTATACGAGCATTTATTACGTTTCAAGTCTTGCGAAATGGCTGTTTAATCCGTATTACGAAGTGTGAAAAATTCTTGGGATATTAATTGAAAATTGCACCGATTCAAAGTATCTGTTGTACATGTATTTCTAGCATTCCTTTCTGTACTGAGAATAAAGCAGACTAATTGTTCCAATTATACGGCCATGAACGGACTAGCTACCTCTTCGCACATGGCATATCACCTTTGCACGCGAACCACATAAAGAACATGGTTTGGCATCCGGGCTTGGGCTACCTACTGGATTTCGACGATATAGCGAGTGAACCGGAAATTCAGCCGACGCGAGGACTTCCGCTCTATGCATATATAGCTTCGAATGGAAAATCACGGATCGGGTACGAGTCCTTGATACGTATTACGAACCGATACAAGCTACACAATTCATAGGAATAAAAGAATATACGATTAAGGTAAAGCAAGTTCATTCTCCATTAAGCCTTTTGAAATTCAACGAGTTCCCGCCATTCGCTGTAAATGCTATTGCGTAACCGACATTATTCTCACTGAACGTACCAGGGTAACGCAAGTATCCCATAAAAAAGAGAATCTTAAACGACCAATGGTCACTTTACAATTCTTCCCATGTAAGCGTATTTCTTGATATGTCTGAGTATCTTGCTGCATGTGTATATAGAATCCTATAAAAGGTACAAGGGGATGTAGTATATTTGCGAAATCCTATTTTACTGAAAAATCATCTTGAGCCTGTCAAGCGTCAATATGAGAAAATGTATAAAGAAGCTTTTCTAAATCCGCAAACGCTCCTGACTCTATTTCTCGACTGACTAGCATTTCTGGTGACTTGAATATTCGCCAATATCTTGACGTTCTTTTTTCAAACATATGTTAACCTAGTTATGAGCTTTTTGTGAGAAAGAAGTGATTATGTAAATTGAGCTAGTCGTTCGAGTAGTTATGAGAGAAAAAAATAAGAAGATAAAGGAGATCCTTCCAAATGGTCTTTCTAAGGGTTGAATGCCAATTCGCATTTCAGCTACTGTACCTTCTATGGGGATTTGGATTGCAACCCTCATGAGTCTATGGTATATTGGATAGTATGGGGGTGTAGTGAGTGGGGATGGCGCTCGCGCTGTACGAGCAAGGCTATCGACCCTTCACTAGGTATACTCCAACTTGGGACCACGCGGTCTGCATTGTCTTACCTACCCTCTTATAACATCAGCCTCTTTTCTGCTAGATGGCTTTGTTAGACTCCTTTTAGGTGTATACGAGTTTACGTATTCCTTTGGCTGTCACCAAGGGGATAGCATGTGGGAGATCAAAGATTCAAATGAAATTCGAAACCCATGAAAGTTTTCGTTTGATCGTTACATTTTGTTTGTCATTGCAAATTTGTTAAATCTTTTTGAAATTTCAATTTTTTCCCTGTAATACAATTTTTTATTACATTTTATTGGGAACCTTTGCGACCGTTTAATTTATTTGACAGTTTCCTCATAAAGCGATATTGACATTTTTATCAATGTATTCGCCCACTTGTGGATTCACGACGATTTTCTTTTTTGAAGATCGCTATATTTCTTTTACCCTTATGAATCACGTATTATCATTCGTCGAAGCGATTTAACTCTAAAATCGATGACCTGTCAAGATTCTTCAGTCGACATATTGCTGTACCGTATCCATTCGACGTCTGTTTGAATGGACGGTAGATGAAAAGGAATTAGGTAAAAAAGAATGACTATCGAATTCCGAAAAATTCTCCCCTAAATACATCAAAAACAATTACAAAGTTATATCGTCGATCATTGAAGGATTTCAAAGCGGTCACCAAATAATCCTGTAAAAAGATTCGACTGACAGGCTCTTTACACAGGAACAATGAGAAAAAAAGAACAAACCCCCCAATTTTCCCCCAGTTCTGCAATTTTTTTTTTATTTTCTTCACCACAAAAAGATACGACAATTCGCCTACCACTGTGTGCTGTTACAAAGGACCAAAGCATGTGTGTTGAATGTATGTTTTTGGCGCCCGGCGAACAGTAAAGCCTCTAGCTTTCTTGTTCAAAGTACATAAAGTGAGAAACAAAAAAAAATAGGCTAGACATTTAAAACAAAAAGTTATTCCTTTTTTCATTCATCACAGTGATTACTCTTTAAAATGTCACTCGAAAAAAAAATCCTTACCACGATACTACACAATAGTAGCTGCTCCAGTGTACCGAAAATATTCTCAAATATACGGGCACGTACAATTCTCGAACACTTTGTACAATTAGTGATAATCGAATTACCAGCCACAAAGATTAAAGTGAATTTGCAATAACACGTACGTAATTCTACTGTCTCGTTATCGAAAAAGCGTAAACCCAAAGATTCTATTCGTCACGCGATACGTATCGCGTGAAAATCCCAACTAGTGCCTTGAGCGATAGAGAACCGAACATATATATATTTATACATATACATACACAAAAGATACAAATACTGTATTCTAATGCATAAAGATTTTATCATATCAAATAAAATCCACCAAGTGTCAAGTTCCACCAGGAACAATGACTTAACAATACTGAATTCTTTTATGACGTATTCGAGTGAGAATTTCATGTACCGTGGAAAATGGGCGTATATACGCATATATGCACGGTCTCGAAAAAAAGGAAAAAAATCGCATAGAGAAGGAAAACCTGAAAAGCGAAGGTCCGCTATTCAATGTTTCATACGCTGCAGACGTTCCGATGCAGCGTCCACGTATAAATAGGTACCCAGAAGAGGCGTCCGGACGCTCGACTCTTATATACCGCTGAAAAGAATAACAGGGTGTAGCGTGGAAGACTAAAAGCAGAAGAAATGGAAGCCACGCCGTAATGATGAATATTTAAAAGAAAAACGAACGAAAAACATTACGCGATGTCCTTACCCGATATGTTTTTCGCGAAAAGTCTTGTTGCGAAACAATTTGAAAATTTTCGTAGCAGATACACTTAACATAACTCGACTCGAACCTAAGACCTAACCTAACTTTACAATAAAAATATTCTATTTTTTATCTTTATACATATACATATGTGTATGTGGAATTATAATGAACACACGAGTTTTATTTGATAAGAACATAATATAATGAAATCCATTAAACACAATCCATTCTCATTTAGTGTTTCGTCTTGACTAACTCTCGTTGCCCTTGGCAACCGTATTTTCTTATCGTCGCCTACTTACTCTTCATATTCGGTATTCGATCCCACGTATATATGTTTATATACATATATACATATATATAGACCAATCAAATACGTATATAACATATACATATATGTATGTAATTCTAGCAATTCTCTTCAAAATTTCTCTTCAACAAAAATACCTTCCCACTGATACCCCGTGAATCATAATTACAATTCTTCTACATATTAAATCGTTTTACATGCCCGATCGTGCGATCAATTGTTAATTAGTTATCGATTTAAAGAAAACCCCCAACACAGTCACGTCGGCCTTTAATTCCTCGTTTATGCATGAATGAGTGTATACCGAGCATGACTCGTCTTTTAAATTCGAGCATAAAAGATTTTCTAAAGCTAATCGATAGAAATATGAACTTCACAAGAAATATCTTAATTTCAACATTTCTGATCGGCTCTCAAGGCAACCCCTACTTGTATAGTCAGTGGTAAAACTTTTCGCATGGGAAGCCTGTCGCGACCTCGCGCAACAGGTAAAAAGTATTTTAGCAAAATCGCACGTTACAATTAATTATTAATAATTACTAGTACGTGAATGTATTTTGTGTTTCCGTAATATACGTTGTAACCGCGAGAACGATTTCCCGCTATGATAACAATATTCAAGTGGAACTTCGAAGAGTTACGCTTCCACGATTTGGATCTACGACTAATTTCAAGATGGCGATCAGAGATTTTAACGCAATTGAGAGCGAAATTGCTTGTCAGACAAGTTTTACAACAGGTCACATTACGGTACGACTAATTGGAAGTATTTATGTAGCTAGATATAGTCAATACCTTTTTCGTGTTCTACGCTATAGTCAATGCGCTGTACTAACACTGTAAGTATAGTTCAAGTATGCAATGTATAGCACACGTGACACAGGTACAAGATATACTATAGCAATTTACGTATATGTACTTATTATAGGAAAGTACATGTACATATAATAAATATACACATAGTACATAACTTTGAACTGCGTAGTAAGTACTCTGTATACAGCTATCTCTATATCGTGGTTTTATTAAATAATCTTGTCCAACCATCATGAAGTAGTAATGATGCAAATAAAATTTGAAAAATTTCAAATCGATAAACTATTCTGCGATTCAATTTATCTCAAAATTATTCGTGTGGAATAAAAAAATACATTGATATCTAGAATGCCTATTGCGTATTCGATTACAAGGCTGTAGAATACGGCTCATAATCCACATCCGGTTCATCTCAGCATAAGGATATATATATATATATATATAAATATATGTCTCAATATGAAATAATACGGCTCGCTAAGCGAATAGGTATTACGTTCTCTCAATATGAGTTTCCAATAGGAGACCGTCGGACTGGCAATAGAATTCAACCGGAAGCGCATCGGCAATTCGTCTTCTTATAAGAGAATAAATGGAAAGCCAATATACATATATCAAGTAAATCCTAATGGAACTGGATGTACTAATAAATAATGTAAATGCAAATATCCTGTCGCAATACCATACATCCTCTTCCAGAGACTAATAACAAAAAAAAGTTGCCAAAACGTAAACACTACCGTACTATGCAGATAAAAGTTAAAGAAAAATATACAGATAACAATTACCTTATGGTGGATAAGCAATATGTCGTTGGAAATGCTGAATTGCACGCCTCGTTGTCAGTCTTCGATTGTTGTACACGAGCAGTATCGATGCGATCCTTACGGGAAAAGGATGCAACACGCGTAAAAACAACACTTCGCGCAACACCATTGCAATTGACTTTCTTTATAATTCAATTGTATATTAGTAACACCTCGAAGATACGTGTATTTACAAAACGTAAGCGCGTGCGTGGATACGTAAGTTATTACATATGCGTATACGATAATCGTCGATATATTTTTTTTATTTAGATTCGGCGAAGCGTTCGTTACATTATAAGGTATATGATACACGCGTATCGTTATTATATCGTTGCGTGTGTTTAGAACCCTTGGCAATATTTACACGAGATCCCATCCCTATTTCTTTTTCCTCCTGTATTTCGTATCTAAACTTTCTTTAGGCTTTAGATTCTTGTACTCTTCCTTTTCTTTATGTTCTCCCCTAAGATATTTCCACTCAGTGTCACAGTCTGCTATCGTCTTACTTATTTATTTATCCTTTTACGTATAGGCGCATCTGTCTACCAGATTCGCTAGTCGCGAAAATCGAATCTCTCAAATAATTCCGTTGGGATTCGAACACATGGAAGAAATTCGTCTTTGAAAAAGATGAGGCAATGTTTTATGGCACAGTTCAACGAGTAGCCATAATCAGAGTGCCGAACCCACTCTTTAGTTTTCTTTTAGTAATAGAGTTAGTCAGTCAGTCGCGTATTGTATATTAGTATGAAGATTGTGTTATGTGACGATGGCGGCCGTAATTGTCAATGGTTATTAAATCGTTGGAACGGACCAACGAAATGAGTGGCTAGAGAGACAGTTTGAAAAGGGAGGGAAAGCAGCAAATGGTACGTTGTAAAATATCGAGAGTCAGCCATCTTTCGCGTCTCGCGTTCTCGAAAAAAAAGCTTTCGATTGAGCTGCTGTGAGGACAGTGGATGGTCTTGAATGGGGCATTAATGGGACAACACAACGGCTAGACCTGCGGTCCCTTGAAAAGGATACTGTGGATGGTGTTAGTAACGTCATGGCAGGACACGAGAACACTTTACGCTTAGAATCCACTTTTACTTGATGTCTCGTATATAAGAAACATCCCATAGACTGCGGACACTCGGGAAGATCTTGACACTCTTTACGAGACACGTAAGGGATCCTTATGGGAAGAAGAAAGGGTTGTAAGTATCCTTTGGATCATCACACGATTACTTCGATGCACAACATTCTTCAGATACTATTCAACGAGTCCTCTGTATTTATTATTGTTATTGTTTTATATCTATTTCTAGATGCTGAGACTGTTACACTTCATATACTGAATCTGGACCAATGACAACTCCGCTCTGCGTAAAAATCAAATTTATATCATTCGACTTTGATTTTACGTAAGGAAATAATTCGTCTTCGTTTTCTCTTCGCGTTTCAATGTCTGTTTACATCCAGCGGCCGCCATAGTCCCCACTATAGACTGGATTCTATCTTCTGGAGAATGATATCCCGATTATCCACAGGATTCCTATGACTGTGTATTAAGTCATTCTTGAGAGTCACGGAACGTGTAATTTGTCTCGTATTACAGCCAGTAATTAGCCTCGTGTTCATTGTAAGGCACAGTGGCGTACACGTCCATTCATCGTTTTCGGCGTTTCGCGAGTTTCGTTATCCCTTCTCTCGTTCCTCCTTGCTTTCGTTCTTTCCCTGCCGCGGATCAGGACGCAAAGGAGTATTGCGTATGTCACGGGATGAAGGCTCTCCTTCGACTGAGCTTTTCCAAGAGCTAGCGCCACGCCCTCCGCGCAGGTGGCAGCACTTTCTACTGTCCGCAAGTTCCTCGCAATCCTAACTCTCATTTACGTACTACAGGGTATGTTTAGCTCATACTTCAGAAAAATTCTGGCATTTTTCTAGAATCCTTTCAATTTATATTAAATATGACGTTTTATTTTTTTACTTTAGTCTGTGCAATCGACTAGTACGTGTTTAATTGCTTTTTCCACTAAATGACGGTTAAACTGTAGTGAAGATGAAATTGGAAATTCCTGACACGATTCCTGTCTTTAGTCTAACCTATAAGCTGTTTACGTGTTACGGTCGACCGAGGACGACGATGTGACAGTCTCGTTGACTCCTTTGAAAACTGTCTCAGAACTATCCAATATCTTGCCAAGACTAGTTTCCATTGACGTACATTATTTGTCCTTTGGGAAATCAGAAATTTGTATGCTTGCCGCCTATGTACGTATGTCGATCGCACTATTGAAGTTATACGGGAAATGAAGAGAAATGAATAAGACTTCTTACGAAGTGACTATGGATATAAATATGTAGGCACACATGAGTTTTACCATACATACATATATGATCAGGCTGTGAGATCAACTTGGAGGGTTCATTTCCTCATGGATCTACAATATAAGAGAGCCGTCTGAACGTTAAACTGATGTCGTGACCCCGGCTGTATACATATCGCTAGGAACTCTTGGGAAATCGAGGTATGTATATAAATGATTCACGGCAGAATTTTTCGTATAAGCTTTTCATCGCTACTAGGAATATAAAACTTTTGTTGCACTACGGGACCAATTAGCGTTGATATAATAATGATATCCAATTCACGCTGATATACACTTAGATACGCATTTCTACTCTCGAAACTTTTCTGTCAAGGATATTGTAGCGCTTGTAGAACTAAGGCTTTTAAATGTGCTCTATACGATACAAGATACAGAACTTACGTCGATGGATATCTCAAATTTACAAGACTTTCAAAACTTTCCACGAAAGGCAGACACAACTTTTTTTTTAACTTTCTTTTTAACAAATATTCCCATTGAATTCTTTCCTGTTACATCTCCAAACTATTTCATTTTATTCGAAGAGCACTCCTATATATTATATGTAAAATATAAAAATTATATTAACAAAATTGCATTTCTAACTTATATCTATTCTCTTTTGAATTAGCTTTGAGTATCCATTCAAATCTTTTTTTTTTCTTACGAAATAAGATTCTCCATAACTCGAAACAAATTGGCCAGTCCGTTCAACATTAAGAGGTAACCTTATCGTCCTATCAAGACATTTCGCAGTAGCTGTTAAGTAATTGATTCAAGAAATCAATGGAAATGACCAGACCTAGAATTGACGGCAGACATTCGAAGACCATCCGGTCATTGCACTTCGAATCTAATCAATTATTTATATCGAAGAAAAAACATTTCTTTACCTTTGACACGACAACCTGTCGCGTGTAAAATTTCCTTTCTGACGCCAAAGCTAGTTTAGCAATTTTTATTACAATTGAAAAAAAATATATCACCGAAATATAAATCCTTAACAACGTAATTCCACATCAATTTCGGGTCAATAATATTTTTAATAATTCCAGAAGTACTAAAAATAAAGGAATCCTATCCAACGCATGCATAACTATGAATAACATACGTAACACGTGTGTGCCTGACGATCCTGATAAGTTCAATCCAAAATAAACCAAGAAACGGAAATGGATGGAAAGTCTGTTTTATGAAGCAGTAAGATGCAATTACACTTGCAGATACTCGAGACCTTTGGTTTCTGCCAACAGATCAATCTTCCATACTATTAGGTAAGGTACATACAGTACTAGTCAGGCGTTATTTTAGTATGCGGATTACATACTATACGTATATACATCTATACTCCATAGAATTTATACACTATATTCCCACAATATAGAGTCCGGCACGTATTCCAGACCACAAGGAACCAACATCCATGGAACACGAGCAAGTAAATAGACACTGTAACGACGCAAACAAGATTGAGTGCAAAGATAATAATTCAACCGTTAATTGCCACGCTAAATTGGTCTTACTTCGGCGATCTATCAAACGTGCCTGATTCAGATCGGCACAGTGAAGACGGGCTTGGTTACCTTTACTAGCAAATTTCCAACCCTCTGCACACGGACACGTGTGCATACGTTCGTATTATACAAGGTTTCCTAGAATTTATTATCAACTATGTTTGTACGTATCAAATATGCAACGCGTTGCATTTCCGGTAAATACCAGTAAAATTTATAGCCAGCTACTTTAACCATCTATTATGGTTAACGGCCATAAAGTTCATGCTTAAATTTCGATCCAGAATCAGATCAAACTGTTATACTACATACGTCGTACCCATGTACAGTTTACTGTATGTGCAGGAACAGATAAAATTTCTGTAGAAACTGTAATAGCCTGATGCAATCTCTCTCTTTTTACATTATATGTATATGCATATGTATATCTACATATGAGGAGCTTTTGTGCACGTGGCGTATCGCGTTCAAGAAACAGCGTTGCAGTCAGCGACATTTAAGCACACATTACAGTGTTTGTTCTGTAGCTAAACTCTATAGCAAACCGCAGGACGTGGCAAACAATCGACTCAATTGATTTTCTATGTAATAACCGCGACGTGAACACCTACTTCTGTAAGAGTGACGTTAATCATGAAAATGTAGAAAAGTACTTAATTCTGATTAAACGTGTTAAAGAAGACAAACTACGTGACAGTTCCAATTCTCCATAAAAAAAGAAGTACTTTTCGTTAATGTTATATGTTATAGATCCAATAATGTTCTGCGTTCTAAATTATGCTGTTACCAAGAACACACGAAATAACTGGCCCAGACAAAATCAATAAATACAAGGTATATTAGCTTTGGGAAAAACTATATTTAAGTTACTCGATACTGGCTTATGGTTTAAGATAGTTCGTATACGAGGCATTGGAAAAAGAGCCGTCGTCCAATTCAGAAAACTACCCTAAGCAGCTACCCTTAATAGTACCAATGTACAAGGAAGAATGCTGCTTCATGGGCATTATGAGATACAGCGGATTGATGACGTATTAATGATAGCCTTAACGTTCTCGAAAAGGGCTGTGAAAAATTTAGTGGTTTGTACTCCTGAAGGGTGTGTCTCCAGCCCTCGTGGGGTCGCTTGGGCCCAACCCTTGCGTAGATACGTAATCACTACCCGAGAGCAGCTAATTAAACAAGGCTGTGCTCTGTGGAGCATCAATTAACAACAGTGTCAGCAATAGGGATAGCAGGATGAGCTGCTGCCATAAGGTACGTTCCAAAATTCATTGCCAGTACTACAGGTATCATAGTGTCCCTGTTTACCTGCGTGCAATAGAGTGAGACATAACCATCCCCCAAGTACTGGCAATGAATTTCAAAACGTATTCATATATATATATATATATATATATATATTTATCGAAACCCGTTTTTTATATATTTTTGTACAATAGACGTAATTTCATTGAACACTCGAATACGGTACACGATTCACATCCATCGCTTACAAGCTGGTCAAATGTGCTCGATAAAAAAAGGTAATTTCCTTTTTTCTCTCTCTACTCATTGTTTAATACCCTGTGATGGCTGCGCTCTCTGATTTGGTTGGTCGCCAAGAAATGCTTCGTTCATAAACACTTTGGACACGTGCCACGATCCTCGTATTTGACGCTCGAAGAAGTACTCGTTAAACACTGTGCGCCTCTTCGTGGCTTAACCGCACGATCATTTTATGAAATCGTGCCCGAATATCTTGCCAGGCTAATAACCACTTGGAAACGAGTTGAGACCGTGGAGAACCTTCCAAGAATAAAGAGCGAAATAAAGAAAGGGGAGAAAAAATGTTCATTCTGGTAATGGGCAATTCTTATGTGTAGACCGTCTCCGTAATATCTTCTATATATATATATATATATATATGTGTATATAGGTGCAAGAATCTTTTACTAGTACTGCTAGTCGTCTGTGTGTACACAAATTATTGCTTATCGATTCACTAATCAGTGTGCCGATTCTTGTCAAATCTTACAGGAAGATCGGTTCGTTTATTGTAAACTTTCGCATTGTATAAACGTATTATTGCTAAAGAGTATGAAGTCCGCGTCGCGGCTCATCAACAATGGATTAGCTCAGGCCTTGTGTAATATCAACAATGTTGATGAATTTCGTGTATCTGTGCGCACCCTTGAGAAAAATATAATACACACGCAATCGTGTATACTCGTCTCATCAATTAATATTTGATAATCTAATTATTTGATAATTGAACTACTGGCCGCTACAGGTACGCTAGTCCTCGTCGACCACTTCACAGCTGTGATATTTGCTTGACGAATCGAGCCAACTTTCGACGCCACTCGACGTCAAGTCGTCGCACGACGGTAACTCTGGCAATGGCTCCATATTCGGTGCACCTTTCTTTGTTAAATTATTTACAGGCCGATCCTTCGGCTTAGCACCGCAAACTGAAATAAAATTAACCAGCATTTAAGGATTGAAAACCTCCAAAAGGAAACAGCCTGACTTTGGTATAAAAATTAAAGACTTTTAATAATTACTCAAATTAGTCAATGTACCATTGTTTGTAAGTTTATTCTCCTTTCTGCGTATCAAAGCTTGTCTGGAAGCTCGTGGACTTCTGTATTCACCACCCATTCCAAGGCCGGCACTTATACTTGGTAATCTGATGTCCAGATGAGATCCCTTATCAGTTACTATCTAGAATTCCATAATATAATTTAACCTTTGTTAAAACCAATCTTATTATAATCATATTGTCTGATAGGTTGGATATTTATTATAGAGAATTATACCTTGTTGTTCATTGCATACAATTTTGTGGCTATGTCTCTGGCTACAAGGGTCGTTAAAACTGTGGCAAGATATGCTTCCTTTACTAGCAGATATTCCAGGGCTGATCTTTGCCAGTACAAGTATCTGCAAGAGCTCGCTGCAACTATAGACACCTAGGGAATCCTCAGTAAACTAATTTCATCTGGATTCTATCGATATGTTACGTACTTGGATTTTAATTGGATTGAAACAACGTGTACCTTAAATTTGTCATCCACCGATGCTCTTGAACTTTCGAATTCTGGCGAGTCGAGAAACTCACAGGGTAAAATCGGATGAAGAAAATTTGTGTCGCTTAGTACGTTAACCTTGCCGCTTAAAAGTAAGCCGAGACGATCCGTTCTCGTTAGATTTTGCATAGCATAGGCCTCACCCGCATGTAGTGACATTATTGTCGCGAATTCCGGCGACACCAGTCTTTTGAATTGTAATCGTGATACCTTGAATTTTAAAAACCATTCATAAGTATACGTAATATATTATTATTTCAATGATACTTTTCTTCAGAAGTAATTTACCTTAAATGGATAAAAGAGAGTGTGATATACCTCCTCGAGTTCAGGATCAAATCTCACAGGTCTCATTTGATAGACTATATATACCAATTGGCCAATATTTAATAAAAGAAAACTGAAATTCCAGGAGAATATATCAGGCGCACAAATAACGTGCCATGCCCATCCAGATAGTAGCATAAATCCTAAAATAGTGAAAAAAACAATTATTTTCAAAATGACAAATACGCACATATATGCGTGTTTATACTTACCGATTATCAGTACCGAATGCATGAAGAGTATACCCTTCTTGGAGGATGGTGCAGAGTAGGAAAGGGCGAAGCAAAAATTCGCCAATTGAAATAGAATGTGTTGTGGCTGTTGCCAAAGACACAGTGCAGTGTTTCCTGTAAAAGGAAGATAGGATGAAAAAAGAAACTAAAAGTTAATGTCGAGCAAGGACTGACAATTTTCAGCTCGTGAAAATATCTTCGTTTGAAATTGTTGCGTCAAGCTCACCATATCCGGTAATGTTGTAGGAGGGCAATGGATCATGGCCTAGCCCGGGACTCATTTTGTTAAGGTCACAGTATGAGTACCGATTTCTTTTAGGCTACTTCATCTCTACGGTGGCTCCTTTGTTTTGGTTAAAGAATTACCCTCAAGCAACCCTGGTTACATTTACAGAACGATAGGGCGCATGTCCTGATGTCATCCTGCAGGGCGCAGGTCCTTTCGTAACGCGCATGCTTCGTTCTGTGAAGATCGATTCACTTGAACTGTTGAACCTAGAAATTTTTCGAAAACGCAGTAGGACGACATCTGGTAAAGCAGAAACCTTCTGGTAAATGGGTGGTTAAGATATTGTATTTGTGAATTTTTCAAGGCTAACCTGCTGCAGATTGTATAATGGTGAGTTGAATTAGTATTCCATATTCTTTGCATGATGTCAGAAACCATTTTGCACTTTTTAATTTGTTATTGAAATTATTTTAGGCTAATCACAGGAAAATGTAATGTCTAAAGTGCTATGTAAAGTTAACGTAAACGATTATTAATATGACTCCAAATTAGGATAAGAACGTAGACGCAGTAAAAGATTAAATGCATAATTAGGATTCTTGTGGCGCGAATACCACATGGCGAACACTCCCACTTTAATATCCGGAAATGCAGAGCACGGCCTGTTTCCGTAAATAAATGCAGAATGAGCCATATGTATGATTTTCTTTTTTTTTACTTTCTCGTTGTACCTGTGCGACAACACGTTTTTGGCGATATAAAGTACGACTACACGGTGAAACGTAAATAACGAATGTTGTGAGAAATCTGTAATATATGTATTCATAAATGTATACGCGATCGATAACTTCAACTGACAATGAGCAGGAACCTGCCATCTAGCGGGAAAATCTGTGTACTACTACTGATACCAGTAGTAGATCTTTGTTTTTGGTGTAATTCATGCAGCGTTGTATTATTAAAATGAAATTTGGATGAAATTCAAGTTAAAGCTAGATGGCGGCTCTGTTAATGGACAAATGACAATAGGTTTGTTCTCGTTACCAACACTTTCTGTACTTTTGAAAAAGAGCAAGTTCTCATTCGTTACTTAAATATCATCTAATAAGAATTTACACTTTTTGAAAAGTGCAGAAAGTGTTGGTAACGACACAAACCTAACAGTGAAAATTTTTAGGCAATATCAGAGTACAACAAATTTCTTGGTTTGTAAGCCTCGGATAGTGTATAGTAGATAAAAGAAGTAAACAGATTTATTTCAGGGAATTAAAAGATTACGATAGGAAAAATGAATCCAATATCGAGAAGATGATGATGGAAGCCGGGTCGGGTGATAAAAAAAAAACGGAAATAAAGAAGTACACAAAATAAGACTTTAATCTAACAAGTGCTTAAGAACACATATATCACAGATAAGTAGAGAGATTCCCAATGAGCCGATTTTCATAGTCCAAGTTTTATTTCAGCGTCAACGCATCACTTGAGCGAAGGGCCATCGAACCAGACACACATTTTTGATTGGCCCAATATATATATAGTAATACTACGCGTGATATTCGTGAGCTCCGTGCAACGTATGGATTTATACCAGATGCCACTCTAAGGTGTGTGGATTCTTATGTCAACGCGCCATCTATACGCAGGAGTCTCGAACCAGTCCCCCGTTGGTCACTGATCAAAAGTATACCCTTAACAAACCCCAAACGTAGGTAATAACAGATATACCAATTTCTCGACTTTTTTACCATACATAAACATATATACTATATGTATCCGTATAAATACATAAAAAAAGTGAGTGTTTCTTCTTCCCGAGAGCCTGTGAGTTTGCTGCCCGGTATTATTATTTATTCCCTTTAATCAGCCCACGCTGTGGCGACGGATATTTAGAAAATTAACGGATAACCCGCGAGAAGAAGAAGGACAAAATCAGTTGTACAGAAACACTGAAAATTCGAAACATTGATTAAAGGTTTTCAAATGTTACTAAATATTATTAAATCTTGACTTACTTTCGAAATTCATTCAAAATATGAAATTCAGGCTAAATCAAAATCTTGCAAACTATACGGAGTAGATAAAAATTGAATTGAAATTGTAAAATGTCGAAAGTAAATTACGCTCAAATTGAAATGTTACTAAATTAAGCGTTTTCCCCACGCAACATGATAGAAAAGTAACAAAAAAAAAATCCGGCACGGAACGTGTTAACACTTGAAAATCAGAAATACTGGAAGTTGTGCGCAAATTCTTCGCGCAAGACTCGATGAGTTTAAGAGAAACTGGGGTCTGGGGAGAGCGGTTAAGCCAGTGCTCGGACTCAGAACGCTCATTCTTCCTCGAGCGGGTCTCTTGAAATCAACCATTGAAAGAAGAAAACAGAAGGAAAGATGGAAATAAAGAAGTATGGAAGTATAGAGCATTAAGAGACTAAGGAATGGAACTGCAAAAGTAAAGAAGAAATTCGGTCAAATAATATAACTAGATTATTTGATTTGCCTGCGTTATAACAAAATGCATTGCGAATTGCAAGAATTTTGAAATACGTACATGCGTATGCGACATTTTATCGATGATTCCACGCGACGCGGCGCAATCTGACAGTGAGATTCTACTTTGACAAATGATTTCAGTCAATGTGCCGCGCACGTCATTTTTATTTCCGCGACAAGAAACCAAAATATCTTGGCATGCGTGGCTCGTCTTACGTCTTTCTCAAGTGGTTAATATAAATATACATATATAGGATAAACGTATTGGAATATAAAAAATATAACTTGAGTGTTAGTTTTTTATTGTCTTTACGTGGGTACGATCCATTTATTTTAAAAATTTGCTAAATACATCCCATTACTTAAACAGATGCTATAAATTCCATATGTGAAAAACCCTGAAAAAGAATAACATACAATGAACACTCTTTTGCAGGAAGATATATATCAAAACAATTCTTTCACATTCTTGCTGTTTTATTTTCTTAATAAATTAGCACTTGTTCTAAATCACAGTTCTTAATAATACACCCGCATCCCATACGTTATTAAGGAAAGCGTTATGCGTTTATAAGATCACAGGATATTTCATTTTAACATTCTTCCTTGCGTTTTTTTATAATATTTTTGAATCGAAATAAATATAATTGTTATTTTTACTGTCAAACTCGATATGACGATCAGAAACACATATTCCTAAATAAAAAATTGTACTTTTTCTGTCTCGCATAGATCGTGAAGATTATGATACGCTATGAGATGTTTCAAGAGCTGCATGACAGGATTAAGATGCTCTGCGTTATTTGTAGTAAATTCTTATTGTTTGTATAGCAAAAATTGTTTAGAAGTATGTATAAGGAAAAAAAGCAGAAATTGAAGACAGAAAAGGAAGCAAAATAAATATAATATAGAAGAAGAAAATACGTAAATCAGTTGTTTTTTTGTAAAAAATTTTTGTCAAATCTTCATTTTGTCTCTGTTAAATTTTCGTTTCTTGTTTTCCTCGAACCAATATTCGTTTGTAAAACGATAATAAATTCCTAAATTATAATAAGGAACTTGTACGTGGTTTAGCTGCCATTTGAAATTCGATGTAAAATTTTTTCTCTTTTACTTCATTCGGATCAATTAGCTGTTTTACATATTATCAAAACGAGGTTCATAAAATAAAAAAGAACTAATCCATAATTCCCCATTTCATTTTTTTCTTGAAATTTCGTTACATAATCAAATTGACCTGTTCTGGAAGTTGAGATTTTCCATTCTTTAAAACAACCTTTTCAACTTTCAAATCCAATGAATTGTCCTTGCTACTATCTTCATTTTCAAGATGACTCGGTACCATCTCAAACTCATTCGAATTCGTCTCAGAGTCTATCTGTAAGGTCTCTATGTCGTCTTTTAGAACCTCCAAGTTGTCCAAAGACACAGTAATACTATTTTCATCTTTATATTCGCTATATTGCGTCCTCAAATCTTTATTTTTATTCTCATCCTTAGATACTAGGTCTTGCTTTTGCATTTCAGTATTGGTCACACCCTTCTTTACATTGCCATTGTCCTTATCGATTTCATCATCGGTAAAATCAACCAAAGATCCCTGAGCATCATTTACATTATCCTTCTCATTCATTCCTCTATCCAAACCACGAATACTTTTGTCAATGTCTGAAGATTCCTCAGATTTTCGTAAAAAATTCGAATGCCCAATGTCATTTTCAATACTATCAATCTTTTGCTGATCGCTAATTATATTTTTATCTTTATTACTTTTGGACAAATCATCACTAGTAGAATTGTCTACTGGTTGAGAGCCCTTCTTTATTTCATCATCAGATATATTTGTGTTGTTGACACTTTTCACCATTTCGGCTCTCTCTGCCTTTTCTTTGTCCCTTTTAATGGCTGCCAATTCAGCCTCCTTCATGGCCGAGTGTATTACGGGTTCAGCCCATAAACCAGGGTTAAAGGCAGGACCTGTACCACCTAGATCAGCTGGTAAAATATCAGTAGGTAAATGTTCATGAAGTGTGCTTAGATTGTTTCCGTGTAAAAAGATCTGAAATAATAGAAAAAATATTAACATTATTTTTTGCACGTTGCTTTTCTTGTATCAATTCAAGTACATTAAAGAAATGATATTGAGACGTAGTCAGGGCCGACCGGAAATTCGAGACTGATTACAGTAGGTCATATTACATATTACATGTGCACGACGGAACATCTGTTGACCAAAGATTACCTTGTTTCGAGTTTTTTCATCCAGGAAGGGCTTAACAATAGCAAGTGTGGCTTGTACGCAAAGAGGAGACGACAGGAAGTGCACTGCTTTGAATCTGGCCGGAAATCGGCCTCGTAAGGCCGCTATGAGATTACGAAGTGCTGCTGCACCTAGGGCGCCACCCTGTCTTAAAGAGAATCCACTCCAGTCCACCACAGCCACGAATCCCGAATGCTATTAAAAAGAAAAAAAATTAGTCTTAAACTCTTAATGTCAACCAAATAAGACTCGTGCGGTACATTAAAAATTATTTATTAAAAAGGTACATCTGGCAGTTAAATATAAAAAAATAACAAATGTTACTAACTTGATTTCGTGGATCCTGAATGAGGATTTCCAAAACAAGAAAAATCGCTCTTTGTACAGCCAATGCTGGTACTGCAATAGGATCCCATTGCGATGCTAATATGACCAAGATGCATCGTCCTTTTCTAATAAATAAAATAATACAAAAAGAACATATTAAAGTAATATTACAAACATAAAGTTCAGATCATCCATGATATTAGGTTATTTTTGAAAACTACATCTATACTACTTAAATGAACCAAATTTTTATTAATATCAAAATCAGTACCGATCTCTAGCAGGAAGTACACCGGGTATCCCAGCACGAAGTGCTCTTTGAAGAGCAGGATCACGAGCTGTGAGATTTCCAAAAATATCCTGCCGATGTACAATCTGCGCCTGATAAGCCGCAATCAAGGCAGCAGCTTGCTCCGTCCTGTACTTCCGGGCTAGCAGGAAGCGCGTTATGTATTCGTCAGTGCATTGGTTGATGTCTGGAAATAATAATGAGACGTTTATTAATTAGCATTAGGTTCAGAATGGCTTCCTGTTAAGAATACACAGCGGTCTACAACATCATAATAGATATAAAAACAGAACGTAGCATTGTGCAATCATTTTAATTCACATTATAAATAGACTTCCGGTCTTACAGGAAATCCATTCTTTTCTTAATCAGAGTTTGCACAAAATTGTATCACGACATCCGTACCTGATAAAACAATGATTTCTCAGGACTATTTAAATAATACCAACTTTCAACGTATTGATCGACGTATCTAATTTTTAAACATGGTAAACAAAAATTCAACTTGTAATGTCCTGCTGAACCGATTATATAATTTTCCTAACAATAACAACAGTAAAAGCTCTCTACGTTCGAGTAGCTTGACAGCTATATGGTCATTAAAAATAAAAATGGTATTATGATTATACAAAAATTATCATACCGCATCCAAGAATAGTTACACAAACTGTGCAAATGTACACTATATGCAAAGTTGCACAATCGTTAAAAACAAAAAGAATTTACAAAACATTTGCCAAGCTGTATATACTGTGCAATTAGTGTACATGGGAAATGTACGCAGTGGAGTTTTCAAACAACTTCTTTTTCCTTTCCTTCGGCATCGCTGTCACGAAGATATTTATTATTAGCAAGCACGGACAATCAGAACAAATAGTATTAAATGCAGTATGTTAATATATACACACATATGTGCTAATTACGATTAAACTAAGAAGGACAAAAAGAAAGAAATAAAGTTAGACGTATTCTTACCAACGCCCGGCATGTCTCGTAAAATCGCACGGACTGTTTTGACGGCCAATTTTTTATCGCGAACTTCAATTCGTCCGCCTTCATCGTAGAGACTCCTCGCCAGTGCCAAATTCATGGGCCTACGCGACGAATTCCACATGAATTCGCAGTATTCTGACATGACGACCAATCTGAAGAAAGATACAGAAAAATAAGAAAAAATCAAAACATCATATATCACATTAAATTTATCGAAAGGGCGTAACGCACAATCGTTTGACTGGCAACGACGAAAAGTAAAATTAAAAAAAGTTTCGCAATAAGTTTGCTACATCGAATCCTCGAATCAATATTTTACCGAATTATTTTGCGAAAATAATCAAATTTCATTAAATTTATTATGTTGATTTAGTCTAGTCTATTGAGTGTTGGGAAATTTTCTACGTATACCTATGTATCAATTGACATTGTTACTAGGAGTAAAATGTCAATAAACCCATATCTATGCATACCGAGTGGTATATTTATAACGCTGCGTCGTCTTCTGTGTAACTTCAGAGCATCAGCGAATTTAAACCGTGTCGCGGTTAATTACGAAATTTACAACGCGAAAAGTTTACATAGCGTGGTTTAGTTATCTGCCCGTGAGGGACTAATGCACTCAGTGCAAACCTGAGTTATGAAATTATACGAGAAGTAATGCGAATTCAACGAGAAATAAAGAGACGCGACAAAAGTACCCCGCGTATTGCTACGTAAATGTTCAATTGCGAAATTGCAGTATCGTCAACGTCGAAGGATACTAAGAAGATACTTCTGACACTTTCGAAATCGTTTTCCAACAATTGATAACAATTGACTAGAATCCCTGTAAACTGATAAGACTATAAGTAAAGGACAAGTAAAAATATTTCAACATTCAAAATCTATTCTCACAACGTCAAGACTACACGTGTCCGTGTTTACATATATGTAATTTAAACTAAAATTTCCCTTAAACCGAGAACAGGCGGGTTGCTTTTTTTTTACGTAAACAGTCTCGTGGTATATCTGCGATACCTTAATTATAAATCTTTGCTAGCAATAAGGCTTTGTATTTTGGGTAATTATTATTCATTAGCGTCGTGTGGGTTCTTGGCAATATATGACAGATGTTTTTGTTGAAAAAATATATATATCGTTAATATATTGAAAGTCTGAAACTTGAGTGCTGAATTAGTTTACGGTAATAGTGTTTCAGAAAATTATTCATATTAATAAAAGAACCTTTTACCATGTCTTTTTTTTGTATATGATAATTAAAAGTTCCTAAAGAGATTTCGTTAGCAAATTTTTTTTAACAATGTTCAGTAATGTGGCATTTTATATAAAACTGAAGACTGTCTAAATTATAAGCTTGACCACCGCATATATGCGTTTTTATACAATGTCGGTGAAAATGATATATTCGCTGGCATAAAAGTTAATACTGAAATGGTTTCTAGGTATTATTATTACTTTATCGTTAATTATTTAAATATTTTTTTAAACAATTATTAACAACCCATGAGCTATTCGTGTTAGTTAAATTCGTAATATCAGATTAATAGGTGCCTGGTGAGTCTCTTACACCCCCAATCACTGTCTTAACGCTCGTGCACTCTCTGAGTCGGTCCCAGAATATTTTATACTGCACGCAGTTCTGTTCTAGTCTTAAGATGAAATGTATACGAAACCAAAATTTGGTAAATAAAAAGTCTCCTGAGCTGTGAATTTCGATTTTCGGGGTGTCAAGAACAACAAGATATGCATTCCAAAACTCGGAAATGATTTGGAGTGAGTGTCGCTTCAATCCTCTAATAAAAAGAGCGGAGGGTAAGATGCTTACAACAAACACGCTTATAACCAATTCGAATCGTTTTAAAATAACTATACGACTTTAATAATATTCATAAATCATTTGCGCAATTTGTCACACAAGTGATTTATAAATACAAATATAAAGTGATGTGAATTGTATACATCAAACTTCACCCCTCTGAATACTGCATATTAAAATAGAATAGTCAAAACTAAATTGCTTAAGTGGCTCAGTTTGGAAATGTCAAATTGTTATGTATCTAAGAAAAATGATCATCACTGCAATCTCAAGGAAACAAAGAACAAAGAATTGTCCAAGAATCATTCGAGCATGACAATTTAGTCTCAGTCTTAAGGATTATGCCGACAAAAAGTAAGGAACATGGCAACGACTTTTGCAGTCCTCCAGGGACGGCTCGATAAATGTTAAAGTATAGCGTACAGACCGAGCCACGGGATACCAATGTGGTGGCGAATGAGTAAAATATAACGGAGGGATATGAAGAAACTTTAAGGAAATATGAACAAAAAGATAATCTACAGAATAAAAAGAAAGAAAAGAAACCAGCCGGTTACCGGTACAGGCTGACTCACTACTCACTCTCGGTTGCTACGCGTTGCGAAACTAAAGTACGCTTCACGAAACCTCGATGACTGTTTATGGAACAGTCTATAACATAATATAGCGAAACATGCTGTTCTACAGTTTATGCCGCGTCGTACTGAGCCTGAAATACTGGAGAGTTTAAACAGCATTCTTCTTTCTGCTGAATCTATTTGAAAATCGAATCGAAATACTATTCGTATATAAGAATTGATTTCGTGCTGTTTTAATATCATTGGGAGTATCGCCTTCTTTGAGCTTAATGATTATCCTAAATGAAGGAGGAAAATGAGGAAATGAGGAAACGTGTTAGCCGTATGATAATATTGGCAAACAAAACACCGATAAAATGGTTAATCAACATAAAGTAACCTTGGTACTTGATATATGTATGTATATCGATAGTATAATATCGATCGAACATTGGCGTTACATTTTTCGTGCTATATTATTTTGATAAAAAATGGAGGTTAGATGCAGTAATCTTTTTCATGCTGTTGCATAAAGAAGGTCTGATTAGGAAGCCCACTATCAGGATATATTAATTTAGTTGATATAATTCATAAGTGGGTACGACGAAATTACAGTGTCATGTTTGTAACGAAGGATGTAATAGACAATAATTCTATCGGACATATACGTTTGGACGAATTTTTGTCGTTTAAATTTTACTTAGATATCTGAATATCTGAAATTTTGATCTTCGGTCATCTTTTTTTTAACTTTTGCAATTTCGTGATGAGCTCACCTAACGGCATACATTCACGAATTCGTCAGACATGAATGTAATAAATACATTCGTTCATTACTTAGCAACAGACTTTTCGACCCAGTAAAAATCAAAAAACTATTTATAGAGCATACAAAAATATTTCAATTCGGAATAAATAAGAAATTCCTATAGCGATCGACTAGAACCAATTTCGTAGAAATAAATTAAATATATGTGATTAACTTCGTGATATCAATTAGACGAATGAATTTGCTAAATGAACAATAAAGAGATGCATTTTATTAAATATATAATAATTTTAAAATCTCACCGTGTCACGGAAACAGTAAAAAATAGAATTCCAATTTTTCAGTAACACATAACAATTGTAGAAACAGTAGCGATCGGTATCGCAACAAAGAAAACTATTTATCAATTGATTCAAACGATACAAATAAAATTTTAAAAAATCCGCAAAGAATCACACTCGACTCGTGATTATGGGCATCACTCAAGGAAACCAATCCGGAACTATCAGATAAGTGTAGAACGTGCCGCACAAGGGATTCCGCGGTCAGCCATGTCCATGACGTTGCCCACAATACGTAACACGTGAATGCCGCACATGCATCACTATGTTTAACGTATAGACGCTTAAAATGCACTCCCTACACAAAAGTGTTCACTCATCCAAATGGGACGATTAAAACCCTCTAACGACACGGCATACCGTTCCACAGACTATAGCGTGCTTGTGGAAAGTTTACAAAGCGTACAAAAGTGTAGCAGACGGAAATTCAGTGATAACCAAGGACCGATTTTCAAAGCAGGTCTCTTAGTACAACCCGTCCGAAGACTGGTGGACTGTACATACATACCATGATACAAATAGAAGGTATACCCACCAGCGGTTCTGCGCATTCAGACAATGACGTCACTGGACCCTCTTTGTACTGATTGGCTGATCACTGGACTCTCTTTGTTCTGATTGGCTGACCTTACGTATGTGTGTCGTCACGCTACAACGTCAGTTCTACTTTGAGGGGCCATCTTCTTACCAACTGGAACGTAAATAAGTCCCCCTTAAACCAAAAACTGATATCGCTTTCAACGTGATGTCATTTGTCTCTGCGCGATCTTCGCCGAAATACGATCGCTAGTAGCTGTACCTCAGCTATTCGTATCATGGCACATGTAATGTCCATTTCTATACTGTTTTGTTTTCAACACGATTTATCTACTGGTAAATCAGTATTAAGGCGCTGTTTTGTTCAATCGTTACGACAGATCGCTACCTGATCGCCAGGTGGAAATTATCCTATATGCTGGCAATTTACCTGGCAGGAGAATCTTTTTGTATTCCTTCCTGCTATATTATGTTACGTACTACGGTATACATGCAGTATATGCACCATAGCATGCAGGGATGAAGCTAGAGTTTTTGATGCCCTGAGTAAACGAAATCAGATTTCCTTTTGCGTAATTCCTAAGGCACCTGGGCATGACGTTTCTTCATGGTGGCCTGAGTTGTTACCTGTTTGACTATACTGTACACATTGTAGTACAGTTTAATATTACATACTATATCGGACATGCAGTTTATTGAATAACTGTGGATGCAATGATTTCATGTAAAATTTGGAACATGCAAGATTCTTCTATCAATTTTTTCGCTGAAACATTAATATGTAATAAATAATGCTAATATTATACGTGTATTTGTATTATGATTAAATTCGTATACGCAGTAGGTTTTAACAGGCTTGTCATAACTGTATGTATTTTTATCTGCATATACATACTTATATTGTGGTTTATGTCGTAACGGTGCGACCGTTATAGAAACTTGAGCCGGTCAGTTTTCATCGTTTGCGTTTCCGTCGATTTCTCCGCTATTATTAACCGATGTCTTGTGTGGAAAAATATTTTTAGTTCTTATATTTGTGTATTTATATTTGTGTAGGCCGTTTGAAGATGCACATAGTCAGAAATGATATCAAAGTTCATAAAATTTATTAAATTCTTTTGATGTTGAGATAAGAGCCTTCCAGATGATTATCATAGTCTATTGAGAAAAAAATTTATTATCTATGATTATTCATACATCAATAATAAATTTAGATAACACCCAGGTTTAATTACTTCTTAAAAATTTGAGTCGTACTGAATTCGCATTGAATTGAATTGAATTGAATGACGTAATTGAATTCCGTCGGAAATAAACGACTAGAATCTTAAGCACAGTTAAAATAAATGTACTGTAGTATAATCAGGAGTTCAAAATACGACTTTAGATGTTAAAGAAATGTATTGGTTACGATAGATAGTGCAACATCTTTTTTGTCAATGAATCAAATAAAATTTTATAAATTCCATAAGAACGCTAGTACCTTTTCCGTCGCAATGAAAAATCCCAGTGATATTCTACTGGACCAAGTATCCTTGACAGTGGTGACTACACCGATCAACATAATGGGATCCAGTGATCCAGCTCGGCCATTTTAACATGGTTTGAGAACATCAATCAGTGCAAATTCGATTGGGAATAAATAAATGCAATTATGTTTGGTGCATCGGTTTTTAATTTACAGTTTTTCGCAATGAGAAGGCCCGGGTCGGTTAATTCCTTAATAAAAATATACAATGATACTGCGTAAATGATAATGAAACGTGTTTCGAAGATGTGTGAGTGCGCGGACGTCGGTGTGACAATGGGTAGGAGAAATAGATTAACGGCACGTACGACCTATGTGTTTCCAGCGCTCAGATCTTTTGCCCAGTCTGACTTTGTAACTCACCTCAGCGATTTCCACCCTGAAATAATCTGTCGTCCCTCCTGGAGTTCCTTTGGGAGCATCAGTTTTTCGTAGTTCAAGAAATTTAAATCCTGACGACTACTTCCTCCTGTGTCAATATCCAGAATAGAAAATGACACGAAAACCAGGTACTAGCCGAGAGACTGAAAGCTTGGTACGTAAAATAAAGATTTATCATATGAAATACGTGTAAGGATTGATAATGAAAAATTTGACGTACTGATAATGTTCATTGCGTAGGTTGGTATAGTTCATTGTGTTCTTTATCATGGTGTACACTGATGGTAAATTTAACCTGATTACTGTGTACATTTAGTACGTTGATAATAATTGCACAAATGTCATGCTGTGTGAAGTGCCAATATAAATGTTTTTGAATAAGTGAAGAACATATAGTAGGTGAGACATGGATACAGTGTGATACTTTTTTTTAAAACCATTCGATCAGTTTGTATTAATAGTGTATTGTGCATCAAGGGCATAAAAGAGGTTATTTTGGCGAGCTTTGAAGGCAATTGCACGAGTCAAATTATATCCTTCCGCAATTGATACACATGATATTATTTTATTCGACTCCATTTGAAAACGTGACGTCTAGGCTAGACCCGATAAAAAAGTTTATTTCACGAATTTCGGTGTAAAAAGGATTTTTAAGCCCGCTATAGCGACGCAAACATTTTCATTTACCCGGTTACGAAGTGCGCATGCGCAGTCGTCATCGAAATACAATTAGCCACTTTACGCTGGTCAGAGAGACACGAAAAGGAGTATTTTCAAGGGGGGTCGAATACAAAAAATATTTGATATGCTGTCGATATTGATGTATTAAAAAAATCTAATAAACAAATTTCGTTGAGAATTGTTGATGAAAACAATTAAATTATCGTTAATAATAATTTTAATGAGTTATGTTGGCCAAAAATCACAGTATATTGCTGTTCCCGACGTCACACCGAGTCCATCTCTCTTCTGCATCATCGTGTAATCGTTAATTGCATTCACAGCACACTCATTTATTCGTATGTTAAAAACGGTTGTTGTGCATAAACATGTTCTTGAGAGATCCTGGGGTTGAAGGTGCTTGATAAGGCTTTTTAATTGTGCTGATTATGAGTTACAGACTTTGACATACATATCACACCTTTTTATCAGTTTTGCCAAATCCTGAATTTTTTCCCCAATTGCATAATACAAACTCAAAAACAAGAGATCCCAGCGAGGTAGATAGTATTTCGATGACGTCGATAAACATTTTTCGGTTCACTTTTTTATTGGACAGTATCATTATTTTTATCTTTAAAAAATGTTATTGCGTTTAAACAATGACTTTTGGACTTATGAATAGGTACCGATATCAGCTAGAAAAAACGTTCGACATCTGTGATAAAGGAAATGGATTTTTTTAATTTTCATCGATCAAACTATGTCGAATGTAACATTTCTCAGAGTTGAATAAATTAATTATTTAGGAATAATTATCTGTAAGGATAAGGATAAAATATTGGAAAATTTTGTGAAAATAAAACATTCCCATAGCAAATTATATAGTTTTACATTGTAATTAAATCCTGATTGCGAATACATGAATATTAACGAATGTTTTTTAATATTTGCAGGATTGGAAATTCAAAGCTGCAACCGCATCATACGTAATGATTCATACGACAACACTAATAATTTATGCCGCCACGTTATACTTCGTGTTTGCCAAATTAAACCTGCCATCATCTTTCTCAAAATTTACCAACAGTCCCTTCAACCCCGGCAACTTGAAATTTCTCACCATTTGGAGTTTAGTAAGTATCATCGTTATTAATAATTTGAAAAAAAAAATTGATTCAAAAAACAATATAGAACACAATAAATTTATACGTGAATTGAAACGCCGTCCCACGAAGCCGTATAGTCACATACAGCAGTACAGTATAAAATTTAGTACGATACAGTATACATATATTAAGCTCTTGGTTTACGACGCCTAACCTAATTCCTCATACTGATTCGAATCGATCAATAATAATTGTCAGGTGTTGCTCGATATTGTCTCGCAACTCTTTCTATGAGTCTTTAGACAAAAAATTAGATTAACTAAACAGCAAACATCTACATCATTGATTTCGTGTGGAAAAAAGATTAGATACGGTGTAAGTATGATACATTGGGATTCAGTCTCTATTGATGTTGATACATTTGTTAAAAAAAGTCTTATGTCATTTATCCACTAATATTCTCTAAAATAAATTCCATTTCTGACAGCATCCAATCAATACCAGCCATATGGAAAATTATTATTTCCAATCTTATAGACAACATATTATATATAAATTATATAACTTTATCATAAATAAGGATAACCAGTATTATCGCGTGTGTATAAAGCTGCGACTATTATCAATACCGGTATAATGTCATGTGAATATTTTTTTTTTCTTTAGATAGTAATTGCATCTATGTTATCTAAAAGGGGAGGTATAACTATACGTACTACTGCTAGTAGTAGTATCAGTAATAGTATGTATACGAAGAACACGTGTTGAAGTATTTATCAGGAGAGAAGAAAAATTTATACAAGCTAGCCTCAAAGAGGGATACGATATATCTGAATGGATTAAAAAGCTTGTATAACCTGGTACTGAATGTGGGAAGCCACATGCGACATTTGACCTGTAAAAGTGAAGGAAGGAGTTCGCTTCATGACTTACGTGAGACAAAGCAAAGATAGATGGAGAGAGAGGTTGTATACGTGAATCAAGTCAGAGTAAGAGAGACGGATAATAGTATACACATTCAAAGACACGGAGATGGCGACGCGCGGAGCAGAGAGAGAGAGAGAGAGAAAAGGAAAGAGAAGAGAAGATAGATATATGTATGTACCCACCCAGAGTGAAACTGAACAGACATCTACTTCGGCTTTATTCCTAGCAGCTTTCGCTTTAGTAACGTAACGTTCCGTTGGGAGGTCGATTCAACGAAGTTTCTCGTCAGTATTTTCGTACGTGTATATATTAGACGACATACTGCCAGTATATTGTTTATCAAAGCTTATTGAATCGCGATAGTTGACAATTAATAAAATCACGACGATTAGCGCGTGGTGAAAAAAAGTGTCGTGCAAGGAAATTCCGACGTGTCTCGATCTACGAGTTGTATTGACGTTAAAACCTCGTGAGTAAATAACTGTCGAAATTTTGAAATATTTATCTCTCGATATATTGCCGTCTTAAAGAACAATCAGCTGGAATTAAAGAATAGTGAGAGAATTTATATTGGCAGCGCTGGTACTGACGTTGGCTATGTTTAGATTTTCGTGAGGTTAGGTCAGACAACTTTTCTCTTAACTTATCAAATCAAATATTTATTATCACTTCCATTGAGATATTGCGTCGGGATTCATGTATGGATGTGTGTTCTATCAATCTATATATAATCCTGTGACTGTTTGTCTTATGTTTATTTATGCACATTTTTTTCTTTCAACGGTTAGTTTTCTTATCGACTGAGCATTTTATTGTTTTACGTTTGTTACCTAAATTTGTCATTCAATACAACGTAGATTCGTACAGATTTATTAAGTTGTATTTAATTTTATATTTTTCACTGGCAGACGTTACAAAATGATAATAGATGCTATAAAGATGTACAAAATTAGAGTTTAACGAATACTTTTGCTCTTTGGGATGTATTAATTAAGCAAGCTTTAACTACACGAACGGATGGACTGATTTATCTCCCTGTATTATGCACGAATCTTTGAACACTTATTTTTATGTTTCCCATTGAGGAATGATGAGTTTAATTAAAGAAATTACTTGAATTGCTACGACCAATCGAATATGCTTCGATCAAATTCCATTGCTTTCTGGACACTGTTTCTAATTTCCAATGAAATTTTCTCTACATTTTGTTCCTGCATTGGAATGAACAATTTAAATAATCCGCAGACAAATGAATTCCTTAAACAATAAACTCGAGGGCAAATGAAAATATACGTTTAATGGTATTCTCACGAAATTCCAGGAATTTTATATTTGTTTCAGCAATTCACTGTTTTATGCTCAAAACAAGTTATCATAAGTTAGAGAATTATTTTTCGAATCTGTATATGTCTCTTTGAGTCTCAAGTCTATCTGATTCAAAAATTTTTGAAACATGCACGATTATTATTCTCATTTTTATTGAATCTTTCATGATTTGAATATTCTTATTCGTTTCTCATTCTATTTTCACTGCATTCCGTACATATGAAAAGTTGTAAGTACGTACGCGGCTAGGTCAATAGGTTACGTGCATTTCTGATAATGCAAACTGATTTTAGAATCATTACGCAAATATAGAAGGTTCTATCGTTACATTTTTCAGAGATTGATATTATGCAAGCTATGAAAATTAAGGAATCAAAAATATCTAAATAAATTCACATATCTGAATATCGATAATTATAGGTACATAATGAAGGAGTATTTGCTGTATGCCTTTCATGTAATTGCATTTCTGCAATTTGCATTCGCGGTGTACTATGATTACACGTACGTCGTCATACCAAGGAGTGCGGCTAAGATGCACAGTGCTTATGGCGGGAAATTTAAATTTCTCACATTCCTGAATTCGGTTAGTAAAACTTTATCCTTTCTAATCGAAGCATCACGAAATTTATATTATACCATTAACAATAGCATTACGTCATGTTGCATGGGCAAATATATACAGACATAATCTCTCATGCCCCAAGTAATCAATGAATATTTTAAAAGGATTTTAATCTTGCGTTAATGAAAAATTCAAATAATCTTATTGTGACCCACACTGTGATTCAGCTGAAGAGAAAAAAAGTAATATGCGCACATAAATGAAAAATTTTTTTTTACCGACCAAAGACCGTCCAAGTTGTAACAGCCCACGTGTTTTTGTGGAAATATAATTTAAGCACGAAACCCACGAGTGTATTCGCCGTTCAAAGATCAAATATTTCTATTCTTAGTTTTCGTTACTAATGGAAACCTCCAATTAATAAACCTCCATATGAAAAAAAAATTGCAAACAAAAAGTTTGTCTCGTCACTTGACCTAATTTTCAACGATACATGTACATAATATGTAGAGCCAAAGTACACACGTCAGCCAGAACATGGCAAGCGTGAAATTCCCAAATTATTCACTGAATATGAAACAAAGGTACCTTTTAGCAATTTTCCAAACCTTCCAAGGTTATAGAATATCGATTTTCGAAAATGTCTCATTAGATTTCCTATCTCTTAGTTACTCCAAAACTTTATATGCAATTCACTTGTGAAAACAATACGTGACCATGAACAGTCCCTTAGTGGCGATCGGCTATATGTGACGCGTGCCTAACACTTTTTAATGACCACCGTTACAATTCTTTTACGACGTCGTAATAGCTGGATCGGTTAACATATTTAAATTATGTTGATCAACAAGAAAAATGAACGAAGAAATACTTACCATGACACATTGTAATGGTTCTGTGCTATTTATTGTTCAGTCACTTGATGCTTACATACATATATATAGTACTGGAACACGTGCCTCATTGATCAAGAGACACTTAAAGCTACTTGAAGTGATAACGAGTTAATGCTTTCGCTGATTCAGTTTTAGTGCTCTCCTTATTTTCTATTAAAAGGTACTTATTGCGGTGATCGAATGCTATTGAACTGTTGGTACTAAATGATCCGGCGTGTACGATTAAATTGAGGAAAGAAAAAGTAATAAAAGAAATTAATTATATATTTATATTCTGTACTAAAGTACAACTATACAGCTTATGGGAACACGACGTATAGATATATTTTATTATAAATTTATAAAATCTATATTGTTGTAAGTCGTCTGATAAAGTAAACGCATTGCTTGTTTGTTCTAGGTCTAATAAGATTTTTTAAATATCATATAAATCCATAATTTATTTACAGATTATACAGGTTATATTCTTCCTGCTATGTGTACTGAACGATGTAGCTGGAACTAACAAGTTGAACCCTAAGAAGAGACCTTTCCTTAGACGTCTCAAAGATTACGTTCATGCCTCCTTAGGCTTTCCTGTTGCTATGGTATGTAAATGGTATATTTATTTATCATCTCGTTACCAATAAAATATTAGGTACTATCAATGATGACGTTTTTATTATCTTTTATCCATAAATCTTTGACAGTTCGTAGGAGTTACATTTTGGGCATTAATGTTTGTCGACCGTGAACTGGTCTTACCTAAGGCATTGGATCCTTATTTTCCATGGTGGCTCAATCACATAATGCATACGATGATTATAGTGTCAACGATGCTGGAGATGCTCGTTGCTCCAAGACAGTATCCAAAGAGATCCCATGGTCTCATGGGTCTTCTGCTGTTCATGCTTTGCTACCTCGTCTGGTAAGAATTTAATTTTAATTAAATGTCCCATTGTAATACAAAATAGATAAGAGTCTTATTTCTCTGTTTTATTACAGGATGCATGTTATCTATGTCAAAAGCGGTATCTGGGTATATCCCGTAATGGAAGTACTTTCGTGGCCTTTGAGAATCGCCTTTTTCCTGGTATTATTCGCCCTGATTACCGTCCTCTACTTCGTTGGAGAAGGCATCGACAGTGTGTTTTGGGGTAAAGCGCAATCTAGAAATAAAAAAACACGCGCCAAATCGGAATAGCCCAGAGATGCCGCACGTAGACGGCCGATTACGTAAAATGAATATTTAAACAGAAATTAAATAATGTACGTGACAGTCTGTGGTGATGATTGTTGCGCGGTGATGATCATTGTATGAATATTCCTTGACATGTGTGATTTGAAGGAAAGAACATGCAGGACGCGAACTTTGCACGACAGTTCGTGTATGCCTTTCTTTTTTCTTTGTCAATAATAATTGTTATCATTGTTTTTAATATTATTGGTCTTTTATGCATACCATACACTTCTTGTGTATAGAAATTAGCACTTGAAACGTAAGGCGACAGCCACCATTATTTATTACTGCTGATGGTAACACTGGAACTGCATGCACAGTGAGAACAATTTCAGAACAATTGCCTTTAGTTATTCCTTTTTGTTACGTTGCTCATTGTTTTTGTTATTTTATACCGATTAATATCCCTTTACGATATATTACTTTTTATTACGCAAGGTTTATGAAACCAATCAGTAGACCACTGTAATCTATTTATTTTATGTTATTTGTATGCTCTCTATACCATTTATAATTTTTCTTCTTCGACGGTTGGGTTTCTTGCATTATTCTTTATATTTCAATAAATAAAGAAATTAATTATCTTCTTGATTTGCCATTAAACCTATGTGTTTCTGTCGTTTCAGGAAGTGCCAACAAATCCGTAGGTAAGCCTAGCAAGAAGAGAAAATCAAAATAAGTAGGGCGTGATGGACTTGAAAAAAAGCATTTATTTAAATTTAACTGATTGAATGTTGTAAAACGAGGGTTGATCAAGTAGATATTTTTACTTCTGTTTAAAAAACGTTTGTTGTGTCTCGCGCATTTGTTAATAAATAATAATTGTTGAAAGAACCACCGAATTCACAGGGCGTACACTGTAAATGCAACTCAGTAAAGTTACTAAGACACAGCATACTGTCGATAATAACTGAGCAATAATATTGGACTTAGTAACAATAGAGAGGTATCGTGTTATAACATTACTGTTTAACCATTCTGTCTACGTACACGGAACAGTGATGTCAAAAGCGAAGGAAGCCTAAAAATTATTATGCTCATTTATCTATTTAATTTTGTTCATCCCAAAACAAAGCAGAAAAATAATTTGTCTAAAGATTTTTTTCACTTTTGACGTCATCGGTCTCTATACGTGTGCACGTATAAGTATACTGTACAGTAATCTTAGATGGGAGGACTAATTTAACATGGTTCGTGAATTTTGTATGTGCAGTTTGTTAAAAGTGTTTTTGTATAAATGCTAAATGCAAGCTTAGGTCATAAGATAAAAAAAAATCATAGTGTATCTGTTGATGAATCGGAAGAGTTATCAATTTATCATAGAGACCCCAGTAAACACGGTAATGTTACAGAAATGTAACAGCAATGTAACCTAATGTAACAAGTAACATCACATGTAACTTATTATTTTCCACTCAACAATGTTATCGTGTTATGTAACATGCGTCATATAACCGTTACATTTTCGTAATCTTCCTAGGGTGTTACACAGCACCCTCAGAAAGGTACGTATACATAACGGTTACATAACACTAATGTAACTATTATATTGCTTTAGGATCTGGGGTTATATAACGGCTAACGTAAATGTAATTTTACATTAACATTAACGGTTATGTACACCTAATATTACTATAATATTCCAGTAGTATAAACAATTGACAAACCTGTAATGTAACTTTTATGCACAAAGTATTATATTTATGCACATGGTTTAATGTTACAAGCACGTATATAAACTATTTTTTAACAGGCGATACACGTGTATGTTTCATTAACCTGTACACATATATAATACTTCTTACATAAAAGTTACAATACAGATTTGTCAATTGTTATATTACCTTAATATTATGAATACGATTGGGTGCCTGTTTCAGGTTATAATAGGTATAGTAGAATAATATAAATTTAAATTGTATCCAAGATAAATTAAAATTCTTTATTCAATCAAAATAAATTATTGCTGTAGTATTTAATATATTATTTGAGAGAATCGTAGGTCAGCTTCAAAAAACATAAAAATAAAGAAACTCGTACCATCGAGGTAAACGAATAAAAAAAATAAAGAACGGAATAAAGTGTACTAGTGTACTAACAAGAGGCAGGCAAAAGCACCAACTACTTTTGTATTCGTAACTGAGGTAACGAAATTAATGTTCCGAGGCCAGTATTTAGTTAATTTCATATTACCTTCTACTACTTAAAATTGGAGGTGCTTTTGTCCAGCTCTGCTAGACAGCGTAGTGACGCTGAATATATCTTATTTGAACTTGAACAAAATAAATAAAAAAGGGGGTGAATTGATCTACTGATCGCTTCAACGAGGAAAAAACGCTGTAGGGCAGTTCTGGGACTAGAGCAACTGGATTTCTTATGACTATAATTACTTTAAATTGTGACGGAGTCTGACTTGCTCTCGTCGTCTTTACTTATTTATTTTATTTTGTCTCTTTCTCAGTTTCCCGGTTGGTCCGCTGTTTTGCAAATCGGAACCAATCCGAGGCAGTTTCTTCGAAATCTAGTTCCTTCGTCAACAGATACTGCTCCAAAATCGCGTCTACAAACAAATATTAATATGAAAATAGAAGTTTTGAAATTCATTATCTGGATTAGATTAAAGTAGATTAAATTTAAGTTTGATATTACGTAACTTCCTATTTTTATATATTTTTTTTCTTTTGCACCAACATCGTCTTTTTTTAAATATTTTCTGTGCTCTTAGGGGATTTATCCCAGAATACAGAATAAATATCATTATTAATCTTTTTCGCAATCATTCGGGCCTATCTATAAGTAATTACTCACCTTTGATAGTTTTCGTGAGTTGAAGTTCTTCAATGCCAAAGTTACCTTTTCGCCCTTTCCAGGAGCACAGTTGTGCGCACGGATTTGTGAATACCTTCCTGAATATTCTTATTGTATCCTCACGTGCTATGCGGCCTCCGACTTTTCTTACTAACTGAGTTTGCAAAACAAAAATTATAAAGCAATTTATGCAAAGCGTTATATATTGAAGATATCAAAATGGAAGTTTCAAGTAAATTGAAAAAACGCAAAGGCAGAAGCAAAAGTTCTAAATATAACAAAGACTAAGAACATTGCATTCATGAAGGTAACTAAAACTTACGAACATCGTTGCGAAATCCGGATTTTTTCGTCAAATTCCTGTATTTCGGCGACCGAATTTAGCGGTAAATGAGATTTGATAATATCCGGCGATTCTGAGGATCCAGGTAACTGTCTGCGATAGAGTTTCTGAGAAACCTCAGGAATTTGCACTTGCAGTGACGCGAGCATCCTAATAATTATTTTTTGATTTTCTGCATCAGAAAAGAGAACATAAAATCCTGATGTTTTTATACGTGATCCTAATAAACATTCTTAAGGCCATCCAAATTAATTTCACCTTCTACGGAACGATTGTCTGGTACCGCATCGCACGCCTCAGAAACAGTCTCTTCCTGGTCTGTTGGTCCCGAAACATTTGCGCGTGAAAAAAATTTTGGGTCGTCGTTGCGCTTGCGACTGAAAGGCTCAATGTGATTGGGAGATACTGGAGGTGTTGATTTTTGATCACCGGTTGGATTTTGATCGGAAGAATTAGTAAATCGGACAATATACCTCGTACTAGAAATCAAAGATTTCATTGCGAATTGTGTTTGATTTACAGAAGTGAGAAACAATGATAGAGGTAGGCAACTTACGCTTCTGTGGTCGCTGCGATTGCAGTCTCTTCTCGGTCTTTTTTATGTTTTTAATATTATCTTCATTTTCAGAGGAGGTAAATACTCGTCTTGTTTGAATCCTGCGCCTTTTTCCGACATCCTCGTCGTCGGTCGTCTTGTAAAACTCATAATTGGCAAACTTTCGAGCCTTTTCCAAACTTTCTGTAAAACAGATCGTTACAAGTTAAAAAAAGAGATCAGAAATTTCTTTGTTCTGAAATGTATATATTTATGTACGTACGACAAAATCTCTCGATCTTAATAGGCAGTAATTTCCACGTCTTTTTATCTGATTTCGAGGTGTTTTCAAAAGCGCGCGAACATCCGCGGGTAGAGCAGTATTACCGTGTTTACGAAGAATTTTCAACAGGCTATTAACATGTGTGTGTGATACGTCACTTTGTATAGCCCAACAACGTAAATCGTCCTTTAAACTCGCGTTCATTTCAATAGCAATTTCATCATCTGATTCGATTAAACTGTCACTATTTGAATTGTCTGATAAAGCTGAACAAGTATTCTCCGGCGCAATTTGCTGAGAATCAATTCGCATGGAGTTATCAGGTTCAGGTATCAACTGTTCGTGAGTATCAGCTTCATCGTTCGCGGAAATAGCACCACAGGCAGCAGACGAAGCGGAAGGCTGCTCGTTACGTACGTTATTGCTGATTGGATTAGTATGGCAATCAGAACCTAAAGACATCGTATGAGAAATCGATGACTGACTAAGAATTGTACTGTGCCGTACGATCTCTGCGCAGATTAATTGATTTCTCCTTCGCTTTGATATGGAATCAATATTTTTTGGCATTTTATAGAAATTTAAATTTTGTGTTCCACATATGAGTTGAGATAATGAATCGTTATGAGACCGATTAGTTATTTAAGAATTATAAATGGATGGTGCAGGAGCATAAAACAGTGAGGATTCGAAATGCTTTCCAAGGTGCGGTCCAGTAAACTGCAAGGTTAATAGAAATTTATTTATTTTGATTATTATGTATTTCTTTATTTTATATCTACCAGGGTTTGAAATTGTCGAAAAGACCAGTAAGTCGAGCTCAGAAAATAAATACACTTGTTAATATATCAAAACTGAAACACAACATTTTGTGCAAAATAAACCCTTTTAAATTAAAAATAATCTTGCAGCTAATTTAAAGAGGACAAGTCAATCAAAAAAATTCCTTTTTATTACAAGGATTAAGAATCCAGTAATTCTCACCCAGCTCGGCTATCAATTTTTCCTCATCTTAGGCAATATCTAGCCCAGGACCTTGGGTTACGGACATGAAGCACTTCAGGGTTGACACGACACCCGACACAAGACACTGGCAACTGAAAGAATATACATATGTTAAATTATAATTAATACAACATGAATAATCAAGAGACAGTAGTATCTTGACACCAAATATTAAATGAAAAGTTGTCAGCCTCCAGATGACATTATTTTGTATGAAACGCTACTGCTGCTTTTACTTTTCCCAATGGCTGCTCTTTACCAGCTGCTTTCAAATTGCAACTGGCATTAATGTTGTAACGCTTCACAATCATTACATACACAACGTGTAATTCAGCTTGGTGTAAAAATCAGCTCATAGCTAGCATAACCTCGAATACGCAGTACACTCAAGCCCTGCACATGCTGTTAAGTTCAAAGTGACGTTAGCTTGAGCTCTTAAACTAAGCATTTATTTAATATAATAAAAAAGTGAATGTTAATTACAAATTATCAAAAGATACATGCGAAATTATCTTTCTTGCAACAGGTACGATTCGCAGATACCTGTTGCACCAGAAGACGAGATACAGCAGACCGCTCAGCATTATTTTGTTCTCAGGCCACATAATACCGAGTGTTATCTACATTAGAAAAACAAATAATTCATAATGAAATCCCATAATTACCTTAAAATCTGGAGCATGAAATCAAAGAATTGGAACCTCGGGTAACGGACGCGCAAAAAACGCTTCGCTCCGTGGTCGACCAGAGATGAGTAGGGAGATACGCAACGCTATGATTTTAGGCGATACCAAAATTATGGCGTTAAATCGTAGCGGCGAGTCTGGAAGTAGGATTTTGTGATCATCGCCTCCGCCGACAATGCGAATTCCGCTACCTCTCCGCTGGTTCCCAAGCAACCCTTAAAACGAGACCAGGAACTACAGAACTTCTCCCGAACTATTAAAGTAGCCTATTGTTGAAACATTTTTGAGACATTTTTAAGAATGTGCGGTACCAACTTGACATCATGTAGGACCTTCATTTTTGAAAAACGTTTCATCAATAGACAAAAAGAAATAAGAAGAAGAAGGAATAAGAGAAAAAGAAAAAAATTAGT
>JASANN010000571.1:1015625-1145118 GCA_031762395.1 Calameuta pygmaea
ATATATTTTGTGTGTATATATATATATATATATATATATATATATATATATATATATATATATATATACAGTCAACCAAGGACGGTTGTATAGTCGAGACGCGATCTCCTGAGAACGAGTTGTCTCGCGGATGATGAGGACGCACATTGGAAGATGCTGGAGGGTTGGCCATTCTGTATTTTTACAGGTCTGGAATGACCGTGTAACTGGTCCCACGTGTGTACGCACTAGGTGCTACGTAAACGGCTTAAAGCCCATGATATCAACCACGGTAATTCAAGTGGCTCCTTTATGATCTTATATATATATATATATACTTTTTCCCGTAGTCGACGCAGTCGTTTAGGCGGTCAATTCAAATTCTGGAATAGGGCCAACGTTAGGCGAGCGAGAATTAGAAGAAAAAAAAAGGTATTATTTTTTTTTCTCTTACTTCTTGTTGTTGTTTCTTCCACCTCTTCGCTTCATTTTTTTTTTATTTTCATCGAGCAGTGGGAAAAGCTAACGCAGTCATCGAGAGTGCTTGGTGTCTAAACGTCACTGACCTGCCTCACGCGAGCATAAAACCCTCTTGGCAACCCTCTTTTTATTTAACACTGAGTATATACATGTATATTCGTCCTTCCCTGTGTCACTGTATATATGTAGATATATAAAATACATATGAATGTATATATATAAGTTACGCACACGTAGGCATAGTATTATAGCAGTAACGACGTTTATATAGGTACCTCCCTATCTAACGGGTGGACCTTTATTCTTACCTATGCATACCGTAATACTGGCGGCTGAATATAGTCGAGAGTCGAGGGAATGCAAATGTCGCGTTTAAACTCTGCAACTTCAGTGCGGAGACCATACGCGATGACCCTGGTGGTACCGACTCGCAAGCTTAGCCTGCTCGTGTGGCACATGGCTGGTCACGTAACGTTTTACTTTAGAGTAACGGCTCCGCATTCTTTTGTCGGTCCTTCTTATGTGAAATTTGATAAAACGAAAAGTAACGTTCCTCGATCCATTCCGTAGCCCTTGGCTCTTAGGAGCCTCGAGTATGTATATCGGTTGGGAGGAAAATTCTTAATAATTCCTTAGCCAGCTAACGCCGCAGTGGCGACGCGAGCAACCTTATTCGTTGAGGCAATACGCTGCGCAGTACGTGGATATCCGGTTTAATGTATTTTTACGTTATTTAACATATGCACCATCGGGCTTGTAAAAGGCGACAGGATTACCAACCAGAGTGCCGACCCCTCATCCGCGCGCGTGTTCGTCACAAATAGGGATTCCTCTTCTCGACCCCCCCGCGCTGATGCAAATCACGTTCCTGATTTGCCGCAGATTTATCCAGACCAGTTAACTATGTTCACCTTCAAAGTTGGCTTGCGTTCGTGCGTACCCACCTTTAGGACGGGGTCGTTGAATTCACCCCCGTTTCATATATTTTTTTTCTTTCTCTCTGGTTTCGTGTAAACTTTTCACTCCTTGCCAGCACATAACATTAAGAAGTTTCAGCCGAGTCATGTGGGTCACTGTCAACAAAAAATATACATATATGTATATGTATGCACCACTGTATACATATATGTATACACAGAAAACCTAAATACCCGTTCACAATGGTTTTTTTTTTCAGAATACCGCGTATGACATCTCCCCTGCTCCATGCGTAACAGGCGATAGGTTATGTTCGAAAGATTATGAAGAACTTTAATTGCTTCCGCTAAGGTTGAAAATAAATTATGCGTGCAGGCAGTGCGTATGTAAACCTTAGGAGCGAGCATTTGCGCACTTGCGTGAGCGATCACGAGTACCAACTGAAAAATAGTTTGATTGCCGTACATGAATAAATTCAGGAGCAGGTCGCCCAGTGTGCTCAACGATCATCGTGCCTGCACTGTATCGTTCTGACCGAACGTAGGTAAGTGACGTCAGGAGATACGTGCGACTATGCACGTGTCACAATATGCAGGTGTGTATATATATATATATATATATATATATACTTTTTTCTAAATTGAACGAGCACACTGACATCTTTGATTTCTCGCATAGCCTGACTGTTCCATGTAAACGGTCCGACCAAGTCCCAGTGCACCCACGTCGAACGCCCAGTGCAACGGTGCAACAGTGTAACGTTGCAACGGTGCAAACTGCACCGACGAGCGTTATCGCTCTTGTTGCCGTCGTCCCAGTTTCTTCGCTCCCACACGCTCACGGGGGCGCTGCTTCTCCTATGCGCGTTAGCGTAACGCATGTCGCTGTGCATCGTCGATGAAAACAATGACGCCACTTAGGATGCATTCTCCGGCGAGATACCCTGCACTTTCAGGATTTTTACTTGCATCCTGCATCGCGCGCGCCTCCTCCTACTCGCCTGGTTCCCGTCTCGCTCCGTATACTCGTTTCAACGATGCACCCGGGTATGTCGAAGTGGATGAAAATCAGCCGGGTCACTTATGAGCTCCCACGTAGAGCGCGTCGCGTCTCTGCAAATAATTCATTCTGTTATACCGAGTGATGAAATTTCATCGCTCGCCTGGTACATTCTACTATTTTAACAAAGGAGCTATTGTGTCTTGTGTAATTAGCTATTGGCAGTTGTGTATATATATATATATATGTGTGTGTGCATACTTCACTGCTATTAAAGACAGCGCAGGAAGGAGCGTGCGCGGACGGCGATACCCAAGCGCCTCGGAGGCCGCGTGTCTTCTTAGAATTCGGTAGGAGGAAATAATCAGTTGAAAATATTATTCTTGCCTTTGGATTTGATGGGGATTTTTTTTTTTTTTCGTCCTCACTGCGTTTCCACAACGTCGCCCCTTGACTGGCTTTTATTATACAGTAACGCGGTTACTGTGCGACTAGCGATTCTGCTAGCCGAACTCGAGCGGTGCATCTCCTCGGCATCGGGCCTAGAGTTATTTTTGTTCCCACTATATAAAATCAGAGGACAGCACCGACCAACAAACATAACACCGCTGTCACTCCTCGAATTTATTTCCAATAGCAATTTCGGTGCCTAATCACGTGCAGCTTCAGAATTTAATATACCGAAGACACCCGGGAGTGGTGGAAAATTTTTTTTCAAAAAAATTCACATAGACGACTTAACCCCAACGGTGTATTTACTCGCACTCGACGGGCGTGGGGGAAGCTGGGTATGAAAAAAAAAAAAAATTACACAGTACCCTCGTACTCATTGATTCGAGGATCCATCGGGGGGGGAAGTTCAATGTGCAATGTTCAACGTACCGCACGCGGTACGTTGAACATAACCCGTGACACTGTCGTGTATATTTTTGAGTTAAATATCTGATTTTTTTATTATTAGAAAAAAAAAGAGGAAGAAGAAGGAACAACGAAAAATATTAACTCACAGTCTTTCGTGATCGGTCATACCGGTGCAGCAGCCAATCGACGTAAACTCTCACTTTCGAATTCGCCATTTCTTCTCTTACACCCAAGCAGGTGCGCTTAACCAGGAGTACGTCTACTCCATTGCCGACGAGCAAAGTCGCAAAAGGGAGAGAATACGAGAGACTGGAGAGAGAGAGAATATATATATATATATATATATATACATGTGTGTGTGTGTGTGTGTGTACATACGACGTGTGTATAGTGGGGGAGGGCGAGATCATTGAACTCGACCAGTAAGCAGAGAATGACGGTGTGCAGCAGCACGGAGAACCGCAGAGTGAACCAAGGATAGTATGCATGCATGCACGCATGCATGCACATACGTTATGCACGTATGTACGGGCAGGCCAGTCAGTAACGATGTCATTAGTTTAGTCAGTCAGCGAGTCAACAACTACAGTGTTTCGCCGTTGTTGTTGAGGCTCCGCAAACTTTTTGCAAACTCCACTCCGCTGCACTCCACTTCGCTCGGAGCATCGGATCGACACAGTAATGGCTACTGTGTCTTTGGGGCCCCGGGTCTTTTGGGACCCGAGGCACTCCTTATCGCGAATGTTGGTCGTTCCGTTAGCCTGGAATTTTTTAATGATAGTCAACGTCAATATAGACGAGACTCGCTGGTTCCTTTACGGGTTTCGTAGAGCTGCCTGTCTTTCCGTAAGAATTGGGTTAGCGATTTTTTTTTTGAATTTAAACAAACCCGGCAGGGTGGATTTTTAGGGCTTGAATTATATTGGGGTATTTTAATCGTCAATCTCGTTGCTTGGCTGGCTGTATATGATATATTCGCATTTTTAGTCGTGCATGAGTCATGAGTCGACAAGGTCTCGTTACAACGCGTACTTGTTGTTGATTATTCGAGTGTTTCTGTTGATGCAAACGTAGATGCACTTTGTTAAGACATTCTTGGGTACCCGTACGCATGCGCCCTTACCTTTTCTTCGTATGCTTGATTTCGGGACTCAGGTGACTCCTTTTACCGTGGGATTTACATTTCTTATCTATGCAATGTCGTCTAGCGTTGGATACTGTCGATGAGGAATTGTTATTGTCACTATGTGCGATTGCGGGGTCTCAGAATAACCTACTGGAGTTGATAAAGAGTGAAATTCACGTAGCATAGGAAGCGCAGAGGAATTGCATTAACAGACAAACAGACTGTCGCAATTTGGAAAAGGTTGAAATTAAAGAAAGTAGGTTCAGCACACATAAGAAAACCCTTAATTAGCATACTACTTTAAAACGTTTCCTAAGTTGGCATTACTGAGTGTAGCTTATAAGAAGACGCTGTCATTCTTGTGGCTCTTTTACTTGGTGCGCTACGGTAACTCCCTCTGTAAATGCTGTACGCAACTACTGGGGCAATTCTTGAGTCGAGTCGAACACTTAGTGCTTGTTATTTATCCAGATGTCGTGCCGATCGTAACCTAAGGAGACTCGAGCTTCTTCGCTATTTCGTTTGGGCTGATCAGATTAAGTAGATCGTGTGCGATATGTTAAATTATTGTAGTTTATACGCGAGAGAGACGTTAGTTAAGGATTTTAAACGTCAGAGGGTCAATGACATTTTTCTTCTTTTGCTTCCTTCTTTCTTTCCTTCGTTATCACTCTCTCTCTCTCTGTCTCTCCCTATAATCGTTGCACATTTCTATTTCTTAGTCTTCCTTTCTCTTCCCTGCGTGTTGCAGCTACGTTGTACTTTCGCGGTCTCGAGTGTGCGTCTGACATTAAATATGTTAATATATGGTAGCTATGACTCAATACCACAGTCAGCCATGCGATTCTCCTATTGTCGCGCTGCGGCAATTGTGCAAACAACGTACAATTGGGATTTGATGCGATTGCTTGAGAAATGACGCGTAGATCTAAAAAAAATTGGTGTTTACATGATCGTTGTCCGATAACAGCGAAGGCTCAGGGCGTATCGAGTATAGGCAAATTACTTTATGGGAAAAACTGCCGGAACGCTCGCCATCTGTTGTCAAGTGGATGCAACAGGATTTTGTAAGAGGACCGTGAGGCATTTAAGTTTAACCGTGTCTCTCAAGTGAGAGGTATCTCGTACCGAGAGACCGCGGGCCATTTTATGCAACGATTATGCAGTTATTATGCACTTTTCTAAGTGTCCCGTACCATACGTAGGGCCGAAACAAAATAAGCTGCGGAACCTTGACCCGCCAATTCGCCAGGAGGACTGACGCCGTCTCGGTGAGTCGGCGGGTAGCGACAGTAGCTACGCCTAGCGGCTTAAGATACTAAACACGCGCTGTGGAATTGGGACGTACGTGAGTCTTTTTTGCCGCCCGTAAGAATGCCTTAAATCTACGTGACAATTTCGGCGCCCTATTCGTGACTTTTGTTAATGTGCGGGTACGATCGCGCGACGTCAAATTCAATGGGGTTCGTTAGCCTTCGCGAATCAAGCACCATTTGAAACAGCCTCTATAGGCTTCTAAAGCCGATGTCGATCGCGTTGCAAACACGTCCGCCACTTTCACCAAGGGTGAACGTCTTTTGACTCTATTCTCGTCTTTAGCCGCCCTCGTGTGTATGTACGGTCGTCTCGACTCTCTTGACTCCATCTCCATTCTCCGCGGTAAAACCTGTTGCACTCGCGAGAGAGTTTTCATCGGCGCGACAAAAGCCCTGCCGGGACGATACACTTTCCACGTGTTTGACTCCTTGGAATTTTCCTTCTGCCCGTCACTGAGTGCAGCCGCATCCCTTAAATTCGTTATCTCATTGTGTAAAGGACTTTGTGGAATAAAAGAATCGAACGGTGGGTCTACACAATTTTACTTTTTTTTTTTTTTTTGGTTAGCCACCATCGTATTCGCGAATTTGGGAATCAGCGTAATCGCATTCGCAGAACTATAGTTAGCAAGAAAATATTATCATAATGCCTCGAGTCACTCTTAGAGGATTCTTTGAGTTGGCGATGGCCTTGACGCCACGGAATGCGGAGCATCGGGAAACGCCAGGTAGTATCATGCGGGTACGCCCGAAAAAAGTCCTCGGCGTTGGTCGCTCAAGTGAGCTTCCAGCTCGTCCGTCAGGATGAATTCTCGAATATCCTGACCTAGGACGAGAGTCGAAATCGTATAAATTTTTTTTCTTTTCAAATTGACACTTTAAGAAACGATGCAGGCGGGAATAAAATTTCTTTCGATCAGCCAACTGAAATTTAACGACCATCCGATCTGCGTCTCATCATATTTTTACGACGTTCGATTGATCATAAAAAAAGTACCAAATGGAATCTTACATATGCAAATAATTGCGAAGTTTAATGTTACCTGGTACAATTGAAATTCCTTTTCAGGCCCTGACTCACCGCAAGTGAAATTCCAGAAATGACCCGACCAAAACAAATGTCAAACTTTGCTTCAAACAGGTCTCTACCTTCGTGTAATCTCTTTGTTCTGGCAAATAGTTAAATCTCGATTCCGTAAGGGGGAATTTGCGGCGCGCGGCATTAATGCATACAATGGCTTCTGTCAATGGACCAGGACCAGAGTCATTTGCAGTATGAAGCGACGTCCAAATAATGAACGATAATCACTTTCTTCGAAGGTGCTCGCCTTAATTTACGGTCGGCGAGTCTCTATGATGCTTTCCGCGAAACCGAATTTTTTCAATTGGCCTCTCGTCGCGGTACGGCACACAACGCGCGGACCTAACCTAGCCTAACCCGAGCCAGCTCAACCTAATCACATCGGCGCTCTCGTCTTTCCTCGTCGTTCGCCTAATGATCCTTTCGTCCGTTTCAGCCACGAAATGTCAATCGTGACCGGGACGTTGAATATCGTGTGTCGCAATTCAGCCGCATATTTATCTTTCATGAAAATAACCTTATATGCCCCGGCATGCCGAGCCAGCAGACGGCCCTTTATTCCTTTAGAATCAGTCGAGACACTGACAAACGACGAACGCCGATGAAAAATCTCAAAATAATCCTCGGCAAGATCCCCGACCGAGTGCAACAATATTTTCAGCCTGCACGGCCGTCGTCTTGTTGTGTTTGTACCAAAATATTCGATCTTCCACGTTACAAGAAGCGTCTTTTGTTCTTCACCTTTGTACTGCCATACTGCCTTAGCTCAAATTGCTGAATAGATACAAGTCGATCCCTAACCTGTTTGAAAGACATGCGAGAAAGGTAACACTTCAGAACTGACGAATGAGCCAGTCCCACCCAGACAAACTGTGCATCGTGTCTCAGCTCGCAGATGCTATTTCGAATTTAATGACATCATTATGTCGAAATGTTCAGCCGAATTCTTTCAGCCCTCCGCTCATCCCGGGTTTCTCTTGTACGCGTAGACATCTTTTTGGTAGCGATTCGAAGAAAATAAACGATCCGTGTACGTCTGGCTAGTCGAGAAGACCTCTGACCATGTACGCGTCAGTTTGGCAATGTGCACGTAAACTAGAGCCGCGATGCACAATAGTCACGCGATATAAAAGAAGGACAAGCGATACCGAAAAAAAAAGGAATTGAATTTATCCTTCGTAAATTCTTTAAAGAAGCTTCTCCCGATGATGTTGCGTCACTCGCATCACTCGCCCATAGAAAGTGCATAGGAGTCCATAGGAGTGCACACGGGAGTGCGTGAGTGGCTGAGAGACGCGCGTAAACGTCCTTGCGTTTGCTTTGCATATAGACGATATGGCCCGGAGCACAACCTTGGAGCTCGTAGAAACCAACTGCAGCTCTCCTGGACGTCACTCTTTTTTTTTTTTTCTTTTTCTGGCTCCGCCATTTTGTCTTCTCCATTTATTTCTCTTACTCATTTTCTATTGTGCCCCGAGCCTAGTAGAGACGCGTTTGTTGTGTCTCCGCGAGAAATGAAAACAAGTCTCTCGGTGGAAATCGAAATTCTAACGGAAAAAGACGGCGGCGACGGTGGCGCCACTGTAGAACCAAACCGCTCGTCGCGCAGCAATTCTTTTCTTTTCACCTCGATTACGTATTTGTACAACGTACTTTCGCTATTTTTGACATCGACACGTACACTACTTGCTTCTGCCCATTCCCACGATACACGGCGTTAATAATGTGAGTAGCGCCTTCTTCTCTTTTTTTTTTTCTTTTTTTTTTCCCCCTTGTTCATTCAGCTGTTTCGAAATGCATCCAGTATCGGAGAATACTTAACGTTTAAATAGTCGTACACGATTTCTTTTGTTATTCCTACCGACACGTATTTTTGCATTGTTATTGTACCTATTACGAGACGTCGTTTTGTGCCAGAATCAATTGTCAATTTCGTCTTATCCGGTGTATGAATCAAGCGTCGTAAATTTATGTGTTAATAGATGGGAATGTGTGATACGAAGATAATGACGGGATACGCGACGAGTTAGTAGTATCGTATGTGGTTACGACGAAAAAAAAAGAGGATGAAAGGTCACGCGAGTAACGTAAAAAGAAAAATTAAGAATTTTAGCACCTGCCAAGGTTAGTCCCGGTATGAGCAAACAGGCCTGATTTATGCTCGTCGCGTTGACACACATTGTAAGAGGGTGGGGCGGGGTGGGGGTGGGTTGGGGGGGGGGTAGATAACAAAGACAATTTCTTAAATGCATCTAAAAAAAAATGGCTGTCGATATCACGCATTTCAGCCCTATGTAATTATTCTAGCCAGGATTCGTATTTTAAGCCGAGGTTAGGAATGCTCGTCGTCGCGAAGCCGTTTTCGAAGTTTGTTTTCCCGTCGCGCGTGGCTGATCGTTAAATTCGAAGTTGTTCTGGGAATTGTATATCGCTTCATGAAAATATGCACGCGAACGGGTACGGCAAAGCGAAACCACCAAACGTGGGAATGGTCAGTGGAAAATATTTGTGTCAGCGTTTAAATTCGCGTTTCCATCTATCGGCGAAAATAGGAAGTATAAATGAGATACTATTCGACCGCACGATTCTTTTTGGTATTATAAAATTCAATAGTCTCGTCCTTAAGGACACTGACTGTCCAGGAAACCCGTAGCGAAGGAACGTTGGACCTTTCGTTTCGTACTCCTTTCGAGGACGAAATATATCCGAGGATCTGTCGAAGTGAATTGTACTTATGGAAATATCCTTAGCGCAAGACAATCTCACCGGGTGCTAAATAAGTCAGAAGTAAGAAATAACCGACTGATTAAAACAGGAAGCTAAATAGAAATGCCTGAAAGGATATTGAACTTCCTGTTTCTATTTCTCCATCCCCATCGTTCTCTCCTGCCATCTTAGACTCCTCTGTTGTGTCTAAGATGCCGGACGTCAAGGCTAAAAGAAAAATGATTAAAATTCATTTTTGATCCCGATACCGGCAGCATATTCGAGGCTCAATTTTCTACGTAAAAATGTCATATACATCAGGGAATAAATATTTGTGAATTTTAATTTCACGCTTCATCAATCCCTTTATTGACTTTATCGTGAATCCCTTTTTTCCTTCTTATCGTCCCTAAGCTCTCTTCTTGGCCTAACGTAAGACGAACTCCATCCTTCTCGTACTGCCCTACCTGCGAAGTTTCTCTCGTTTACGGCGGGACTGCGCGATCTTTGTTCCACAGCCGTCATGTTGATTTGTTCTCTCCTGTAGAGTCTGCAGTATCTCAGCTCTCTCTCTCTCTCTCTCTCTCTCTCTCTCTCTCTCTCTCTCTCTCTCTCTCTCTCTTTTCCTTTTCTTCCTAGGACTCTCTGTCTCACTCTGTCCTTTACTCTTCCACTCATTGAACCTGTCTCTCTCTTGATCCTCTCAGCGCTCAACCTCTGTCTACCTCTTTCCTCCTTATGCTTCCACAACGCGATGCACTCTCCCTGCACTTCTCGCTGCACTGCAACGCCTCGCTCTGTTGCAGTTCGCAGACTCCGAGACTTGAGTCTTGTTTGCACCGACTCGAACCAGGGCCGTTCGATTATGTGGTGCCACCTCGTTCTGCGCCCGGGATGAAATTATTTTTCATAACAACGAAAATGACCCATACTGATTTCAGATAAAAGAAATAAAGAATTGTATCCCCGAAAAATGGCGGACACTCGGTAGGGTCTTATCGAAGGGCGGGAAATTTGAAAAATCTCATTCGACCGCAGTCGATGTTAATTTTTAATCAGGCATTTTTAACGGACCTGAACAATAATCGTTTTCTACGTTGCTCCGTAGTGCCGCAGATACGTCACTGTAAGCAGTCACGGGTGAATGCTTGGAATGATGATATATGGACCAGGCAGAAGTGTATTAAGATAAGCAGTAATTAAGTATAGCCCGATCGAGAAAATGTAAATGATCATGCGTGAAGTTCCTACAGCTCCAATTACTGTATCCAATCGAAATGGCGGTAATGCAAAATCTTCATCGGCAGCCTCCTCGACCTTATCATTTATTTCGATTTTTCTCCCTCTCCGATTCTTTTCCCTTCGCTTTATTTTTTTATCACTTTTCTCTCTCTCTCTCTCTCTCTCTCTCTCTCTTACCTCCAATTCTCCCACTCTCCTTGTCGACGGGTCCACGACACTGACCTTGGCTGGCAACGGCCTGCAGGTGCACTTGCAATTAAAAAATCGTTACGGCATTGTATCGGTGTCCCAAGTTCTTTATATTAATCTCTCCAGTGGATTCGAGACGGCGGTCCCATTATGGACCAACCGGGCAGTCCCTAGATCATTCATCTTAATTCATCGCTCCGAGATTAATCGACGCTTTCTTCCTTTGGTCCTTCGATTTTTCTCGCACACCTATTTTATTGATTTAATCGGCCCCTCTTTATTTTTTTTTTATTTTTCCTTTTCACATTTACAACCCTCTTAATCCATGCGATTCGTCCGGCACTGTCCTACTGTTGAAACTCCCTTACGCTGCAACCCTTTAACGAGTAATCATTCTCATACCAGACTGCGCCATTATTTAAAAATTATTTTTAAATTGCACTTATACGATTCGTGCACGAAATTGCATGTGGCGTGCACGAATGCACGAATCGTCTCGTGTGCATTCTATATTTCTATAAGGAGTACATATATATGTGTGTGTGTGTATATATATATATATGTATACATGGAACAACCAGGAACATCGGTACGCCTGCTAATTTGCTATGGCACTGAAATGCACTGCGCCCCCTGATAACTATTAAATTTATATCATTGGAAAGTGCATGTGGACGCTTTTATTTTTATACATTTATGACGTTTCTACGCACGTGGAAAAATTCTTAGTAGCTCGTACCTTTTTTTTATACGTTGAGGTAGGTCTCTATATGTATATATATATATGCGTGATGCACGTCATCGACTGTACAGTGGACGAATAGTGGATGCTTCAAGTAGTAAGAGCTATAACGCACAGACAATACCTACGGTATCTTTATTCGTACTAACAAGGCGCCTATTGCTTCCGAGTAATGCATCATTATTTGCTTGTTTATTTTACACGATAACATTTAATCATACTTAATCTTTAATGATCGCACGATCATTCCTTGGAAATAAGGCGGATCTTTTTTTTTTGTATATTCATCGTTAAGGATGAATGGTCGATCCTTTTCAAAAGGCTGACTATTCCCTTTCATTATCATTGTTCGTATTATTATTATTCAGTCTCGGCCTTTGCGTCGATTATTTTTTCAACTTTTTACTTATCCTCGCTCTTGTTTTATTGTGCTTTTTCTTTTTTTTATTACGGAGCATTTTCTTGTCTTTCCTCGCGTTTTATTGTCTTGACAGGCCTTAAGGACAGCTCGTCGTTCACTTAAGGTCGAGTGGTGACGATCTTGAAGAATCGAATAGAGAATTTGGAAGATGCCGGAGGATTTAGGTAAAAAAAAATCACATAACGATTCCATGACCTACCGTCGATAAATATGAAAATCGTCGACGGTTCATTGAAATTCTCGAGGGCACCATTTTCTTTTTTCTCATCCCCCTTTATGCCGCTTTCTTCTTTTTAGCTCCTAAAATTCTGAAGCCAATCCTGCTTCGTAGCGCGGCAGCGCATATGGGGATCATTCGGCAGGACCTTACCGCCATTATACACGGGAACAACGTAACGAATACCCTCGTCAGACTATCACGAATGCCATTGTTACGCATCCGCCGTTTCATCCCGTAGAATGTAATATAGTTTTTTTTAAATATTTTTTTCTACCCTTTATTTTTTTTTCTACATCTAATCCTAAAGTCGCGAGATAGTCCTTCCGCCGTTACCCTTGCCGGATTTGCATGCGCATCAAAAGGGTCGAGCAAGGATCACTTTGACTCGGAATTAAGATATCCCTTATTTTGTCATTATCGTTATCATTAAATTTCATTAGAAAGTTATTCCAACCCACGTGTCCCCGTGCGGATGGGGCTTATAAGGAACGACTTTTTTTTTCTTTTTTCCTCGTAAAATTCCAACTCCATCGAAGCGTAATGCAGCGCAGCAGTTTTACATCGTAAATCGTAAAACGCGTGTCGTGTACCCTATAGCGCAAATAGCAAATCGTGCGAGACGTCAAGGCCGATTCGCACGTCGCTTACATACAAATCATTCGCGCGAGTCCATCAGACAGAAATTATTCGTCGCACCGCGAATACGTATCGACTTCTTTGCGGTAGGCAACAACTTTCATTCAAGGGACGCTGATTGAACGAGCAATCGTCTCTTGTACTGTATACATGTTTAAATTTGAAATTCCTACAGTAATCGATTACACGTGAAGAAACGTGTATCGTGAAGAAAAATATCGTCCATTTTAATTCGTACGAATTTCACGTCGAGTCGTCATTGACGTCACAATGGGCCGCATCCACAAGCGATCCTTGGTCCCTGTGGCGAAGGCCGTTGAAATAAAATAAAAAAAAAAAGATCTTTTTTTGTTTTTCAATAACAAACCTCTGGTACCCGGTAATGACGCGTAAAATTTCCAAGCATGTGCGAAATGTGGGACACAGCGATACGCGGACGGGTCTAGGCCTCCCAGTCATTCAGATTAATTGTCTTTTAACACGTACCAATGAGAACCGCCCTGACATTGCTCCCTTTCGTCGTTTATCCTCGTTACTCGACACTTTGGCTCCACATATCCTATACACGGCGCATGCGCAATGCGCTCCCGGTGCATCCTGGGAATTCCTTGGCCGTACGACAATTTCGCGGTATTATTTGTCTCCTGGCGGCACCAGATGACACGCAGTGGGTAGGGCGTAGCGGTGCATTGGACAAACTATAGGAAGATTTGTAGGGACTGGTTTTGCTCGGCTGTCACGCGCCTTCTAGCCTTCTATTCCTTTGATACTCTATTCCTATACGCTTAGTAATCGCTTTTTGTATACTGCACAGGTAACACTGGGCATACCGCTGGGATAGCAGTTGGCCGGCTGTGCCAGTACTGTTACCACTGGACACACGGCTTTTAATCTACTGCTACACTAGCTGAGTACCGGTGGTACCGATACCGACTCGGATACCTTCTATATAGGCCATTTAATACGGCTTCTCTTCGGATCTAGGATATAGTGTGTAAGAGGGACTCTGCCTACGCGATATGCCCGGTTAACACACTGCCACAGTGACTGGGCCCTAACGGTACCTACTGGCCTCTACGTTCTTTCGGACCCATTCCATGCCCAACGTGCTCTATCATACTTTAGTCGAAGGGACCGATTCGTCATTTCGACCCGGAGCCTCCCATCCTCCTTTACCCTTCTTTTTCTTCTTACCTTTTTACCTTTTACAAATTTTACGTTTCTTTTTTTTCCCCCTTGCCACTTTTTTTCCTCTTCTCCTACAAGCATAATCACAGACAGGTCGAAACGTGTTCGAGAAAATTACCCAGGCTGCATTGGGATTATCCTGGGACGAACGTAGCCGTCGATATTGAGATTATTAAAAAATAATTACTGACGCTCTTTAACTGTCACTTTTTTTTTACAGGAGGGGGCAGGTTGATATACAAATAATATCTTTCGTCGGTTATTATTTATCTTATTGCCTTCGAAATTGTTTTGATGAGCATACGAAATAATTTGGACTCAAATGTGCTCAACCCAGAGCCTGTGAAACGTGCCTGTCGCGTGAGCACTCGAGCGAGCGCCCAGCGACTTGTCTGACGAGCTTGTAGTATCACTTAGTAGTAAATGGCATTAGTAGTATCAGTAGGACTGGTAATGGTCGCCAGCAATACCAACTAAGAGACGCAGCAACCGATTCGCCAGTATGTACGCGTGCGCGAGTACTTTCACACGGAGGTGAACAACACTCGCCGGTATCCAGGCCAGGGGTGGCCAACCACTCCTCGTCTCTTCCATACCGCGTACTGTATAACAACAAGAACCATATACAACTGGTATGACGTATAGTCAGACCCAATCGTTCGCCTCGTATCTGCGCACTTACGTTACGGCGTGCCTGTATCAAATGGTAACCTGTTTTATTATATATACTCGGCGAATTAGAACATACTTTTTTTATATCGTCGATCTATTTACCCGATTTATTTGCCAAAAGGAATTGCACGCTTCTTTTTAGCTAAGCGATTGAACCTTTTTTTTCCTTATCAATTTTTTTTTATCACTCTTACTATTTTTCGATCACGATTTCTCGTGCTGGATGGATCCCCCTCCGGGGGAAGGGGGGCGAGTCTAGTTATTCGATACCTGTAATCATTGCAACAGTATGGGCTTAGTATATCGGTATTACGTTGTAGTTGGTATGAATGGTGATTCTATGGAAGGCATTCAGTCCTGTGGAATTATTTGCTAGTACGATTGCGGTATATTCGAATTAATCGTTTATCGCGTATCAGATGTATATCGGTATGGACGCGTTTCTAATCTACTTCCACCGACAGCGTAATAGGTTCTATTGTACATACATATATCGGGCTGCTCCACATTCTGTTCTAGTCACCTAACCCATATTTTACCTTTCTATTTGGATTCACGAAAAGTCTCCTGTCAAAGTTCTAATCGATGCACGTGTGTCCGTCGACCTGAGAAAGCTTTCCTAAAGTTTATACACGTGCGTGTATAAGCGTATTTGTGAAATTTTACTGCGCCATTCGTAAGTTGACTGCACGTGGTAGGCAGGTGCGGTACCTTCCCTGTTGAAAGGTATAGCGTACAGTCGGTTTCGAAGGTATTTCTTTTTTTCGCCACAGCGTACAGGGCGGCAGCACCGTATGCTGTTTTAAACGCAAAACTAGCGTCGGGTGATCAGATTTTTTTTGAAAATTTTTCTTCGAGCTTAACCAGAGACTCGCGTGGGTTTTACTTGCCGGTTGGCTTTAAGATCGAACGAGCTACGTGCGTTTTGCGAATCGCGATTAGCCTGCGACGTCGGCGTCGAGACGCTGGTTCCTTTTTAACTCGTGAAAATGTCAAAAGGCTATGGGAGATAGCGAGGCGATAGAAATCGGTGGGCGGGGAGATCGGAACGATGTTTAATGAACTTTTCAAGTGTTGCATTAATCTTGGCGAATTCGTGGGAATCGGTAGACGCGTTTCTGCCGTTCCTTATCTTTTTCACTGTCATCTTTTCCCTCTGGCTCTTGATGTTTATTCGCTTAGGATGAACTTCCAAAACGGGAACTCCTTTTATAGATGGCGCTTAGCTGCCAGTATCGGGATACTGGATAGTTTTGAATCTGACTGTATTTTATCGAATACATTATTTTTTGTGTATTATCGATAATAATCAAACTAATTCAATTGCCGATTTTTTGCTTGTAGATTTATCCTATCTATATCGTATACATGTATTTTATCGGGCGAACGAATTTTGGCGTTTTGACAAAAGGGGGGGGGGGGATTTTTTGATATACAAATAATATCGAAAGTGTCGCAAGCGGGCGAATACGAAAATTTTCTCGCGCACTACCGCACAATTTCTTTGGCCCGGCAGTCTGCGAACTTGGGTAAAAAAATTTGCCATTTTTTATCGAGCGTGTACCTTGCAAATATTTGCTTACTTTTTTTTTTTTCTTATTTTTATTCTTACGCCCGCCGAAATGACTTCGCCGCAAAGCCACGCCCGTCATTGCGCCTATCGGCAGCACAAGGTGTTCTTTTGTTCCGTTCACTCTCGGGTCGCAGACTGTTCTTGTTTCTGCTACTGTGCAAATGCGCCTTAAACTTATAAGCGTCAGTCATGTATGAATTTTTTTAGTACTTGTTTCTTTTTTGCTTTTGTTAAATTACAAATTTAAATGACCGATAAACATCAGAGTGGAATCTGCTTGGAAAGCGATGAGTCCTGTCGATAAGAGCAAGACATTCGTTCGAGGGAGAGGTTGAATTTTGAAAAAAAAAAACAAAAAAAATTTTATATAAGTATCTGCTAATTGCAAGGCTAACGAGAAATCGGCATGACGCTATTAATAAAACCTGTTTATGAATTTCCTTGGGCCCAAAGGTCCTTGCTGGAAGGACGAGAACTTTTGTTCTTTCCTTTCTTACTTCTTTCTTTTTTATACAATTTTTCCACCACCACTCCTCCTGACCGTACTGCATTTTTGCAAATTTTCATATACCTATATCGTCATGTCACCCGTTGAAAATCAAACTGGTTGACGAAACGAAGAAAAACAATGTATAAGGCAAAAGGTGAATAGGTGGTATATATATATATATATACATATATACTAGTACATAAGCAAAGGTTGATGCCCGGGTTTACTTCCTAGTCTGGTAGCCTGTATCGACCGCGTGTCGTCCCGACGCTCGTGGCCCGATGCCGTCCGTGCCGACGCTTTAGTAACCACCCGCCGAGCGTAGCTACACGTCACACGTAAATCAAAAATTGAATAGACATTTCGAAAAAAAAGTATCAACATACCAATTCTCCTCGAAAATTCAAATATCGTCGTCAAATAAAAAACCGATGCCTGATACGAATTTTTCAAAAAAAAAAAAAAATATCGAGTAAACACACGTCATCATAAATCCTGAAAAACATATCGATCCACAGCGATAAATGATCGATCACATCGCAGTTCCAAGAAATAATTAACCAAACCCTCCCATTCTCAAAAATCATACAGAATGTCAAAATAAATTTCGCTATTGTCAGGGTCGTCTGGAAAATCCCCCCCTCCCTCCCCCACAAGGATATGGTGGCTAGTATGGATTTTCCATCCTGCCGCTTATGTACACGGAGATCCTGAGAGGATCTATAGAGGTACAAGAGGAGGATGTACCTACGGTAGATACATATGGTACATATATGTATGCATATACATACGTAGGTACTCGGCTGGTTCGGAGGGCCGGAAAGTGTATGGAGTGAGCTGTATATATGTATATAGTATATGTATTAGAGAGAGAGAGAGAGAAGAGGGAGGGTCAGGTAAAGTTAGTGGGAGGTAGAGAGGGTTGGCTAGAGGGCGTGGAGTAGGGGATGAAGCTGGTAGAGAGGTCGGTGACCCCTCGGTCGATACCCGGCTCCAACTAACTCTACCTACCCTCTGTTCCTCCTATATACCCTGGTGCATATGGTATATATACTGCTGTATATCTATATATGTCGGCTACCTATATATAGTTCTTATACAACCTCTCCTGGCCAGACTGAAGGAATACAGAACCAGCAACCGCTTTTGCAACCCCGCCAGCATCTGCAGCTGGGCTGCTACAAAATTACGCAACCCTTCTCTCTCTCTCTCTTGCGCACTCAAGATTACTCTTAGTTAAGGGTCACGACCCCTGAGGATTTTTTTTTTTACTTCGCTACCATGGTTTACGTACCGCCGCATCGGGTCCACGGTGTCCCTGTTACCGTACCATTGTCTGACCTGACTCGATTGTCTAGTGAAAATCTACTGCGATGACGTGTAACGTTAGATAAGGGACGTTGTCGGTAAAGTGGGTGGCAGACCTTCGAAAAATAATTTTTAAGAGCCACTGCGATTTTTATCAATATTTTCGTACCCGATTCCTAGGTACCTTCTGCTTTAAGGTAATTTCGAAATTTTTCATTAGGCTCTCTTATCTCGACAAGCATCTTCGCGTCTGGCGCTTGCGCGCTATGCCTACTGAATTTCGTGATTGCTCACCGAATTACGTTTGTCAGCCTCCGGGGCGGTTTTATAATACGTTCAAACAGCGCGTAATATCTTATCGCTCGGTTAGGTCATTGACCTGCGACGTTTATCTAATTGCTTAATTGCTATCTCGCTTCGACTCGTCGAGTCGCCACTGTTATTCTTTTTAATGCCGAGAATACCGCGAGTTAAATGTTCGAGGCATAATTAAGAGGCGTCTGGCTAGACGGCATCGATTTTCTGACATTCGCAATGAGAAGAAAGGTGAAGCGAAAGGGGGGGCGGAAGGGCGGGGGCGGCGGGGGGAGGGGGGGGGGGGTACCGTGTGCATCCCTTGGAATCTCAGTGCATATCCCTAAGTGCATATTCCGGCAAGGTGTTCGGAGAGAGATAAGCAGTGCATCGATATATAGATGAAATTACGTTTGCGTTAATTAAATATCAAATTTAATTACTTCGTCAAATATTAAATAAGGCTGATGCAAAGTTCACGTCGATGTCGTGAAATCAAATCTCTTCTTCTTCTTTATCTTATTAATTTGCTCAATTCGATGATGCACGAGCCTCGCTGTGCATAACGATATACTGGCGTGCGATTATGAATTATTTTACGCACTCCCGAAATTCGCATGGCAAAAATTAGTTATGCAAATACGCAGGTCGACCAAGACGCCACGGGTCCACTCAAAAATTACCATAAAAGAAAGTATTTTCTTGGTTTCTCGTAACAGTCCCATAGCGCCGGGCAAAGTCACCCACGCTAAGTAGGAACGAACGAAAATGCATACGCGTGAAAAAAAAAATAAAATTCGATTAAAAATTTTCAAAACGATAATAAAGGTAAAGGCAGGCGCAAAAGCGTTCAATTGATAAGCACATGAAAAGAAATTCGTAGAAAAATGTCATTCTTATCCAGGCATCCCTGTATCTGTATTTCGACGTGTAAGTACGAAGCGACGTATAGGTGGACGTTGATCGAATTTTTTTTTTCGAATTTTTATTTATATTTTTTTATTTATCGATTGATCAAAGAGAAACCGATCATTAGCCTAGTTCTATGCTGTCTCATCTCACGTGTACTAAGTCACTTCTATCGGCCACGTGACCGTCTGAGGTTCTCTGTATTATACTTTGTCGATGCACTTTGTTATGTATATATATATATATATATATCTGCGTTATGCACTTCTATGCACTCTATGCACACTATCCACCATCGTTATGCTCAGGCTGCTTGCTTATCTAACCGAATCGCCGATCTCTCTGGCTCTAATATCCATAAGCATGAAGCCACTCCTTGGCGCGCCCGTGTTAATTTCCGTGTTTTATTATTTTTTTTCTCTCTTTTTTTTTTCTTAACTGAATTGCCCACACTGACATGTGTGTCCTAGAACCCGTAGAAGGGTGATGGACCACTCTAACCTTATTGCAAGAAAATGTCAATACGGATAGGATGTCCATAATTATACGGTGTAAGCATATCCACAGCGCGTGCCGTAGATTAAAGATAACAGACAGTAGGTACAGTCCGTGTAAGTGCAGACAGTAAGAATCCAGAGGCTCAGAATCAACGTGGCTAGTTTGAGATTTAAAAAAAAAAATAGAATAATAAAGTGAGCTATTATTTAATTTTCGTCAATTAATGTTTTTAATGAGGTCAGATAGTCATGGGAGGTCAATGCGTCATTTACGTTTATATATATATATATATATATATATATATATATATACACTATTTATACGTTACACAGACACACACACGCGCGCAAAGGTCAAGAGTTACTGGACGAAGATACTTGATAGTTTTTGGTGGGTGTGCCTCGGGTTTAATGACCTCTCGGACTATGCTGCGTAGCACAGCCGGCAGTAAGTGGCGTTCGTGTGTTCTACCAAGAGGTTTCCTCGTAAGGAGGTCAAGGCCATGACCCAGTGAGAGGTCGTTGCCATCGGCCTGCCTGCCCTCCTCTTACTCTTCCTCGTGCAGCACTTCTATCCTCCGCGTCGTGTTCCTTATACTCCTGCATTCCGTATTCGAAGCTGGATGCACTGGCTCTGATCGCAATTAGATTCTCTGGAAACGGAGGCTGCGGTTGTCGGGACGTAATTGGCTGGGAAAAAAATTTCAGCCCACGCGTTATAACGTCAACGTACACGGATACCGTGTACCACCGTGTGAATTTCAATAAGTTAACGTTACGTAAAGCCTTGGCATATCGATATGCCGTGTATGCAATTTTATGCACTATTGCCGCAGGAATGCCGAAGATCGGATTTTGAATTTGGCGCGAACTCTCTTAAGTACTGGAGCGAAAAGGGGATTCCCCCGTTATGGGAAAAGCTCCCTGTAGGAGGAGAAAAAGGAATGTCGGCCTGCAGCATCAGGTCTTCCGTCACGTTCGCGCGAGCGCGTCAGCCTGGGAGAAAAATTGTTTAGAGAAAGGCGAGAAATCTTAGGCGTAGGTATAACTGCACTGCAGTGCATACGTATATGCACCTATGTGCACTGTCAGTTGGGTAAGGTTATGCGCTGGGCTGCAGCCAATGACTGAGCGACGCTGCATGTGTCTGGCTAAAGTGCATCGATGCAGTCGTATTTAATTGCTGATATGCAACGCGTGTAACCTCGAGTCTACGCCGGTACGGTAGGGTCACGTGAGGTCATCGTTACCAAATCGTATATTTCTGCATACATATGTGCGACGCATGCATATGCGTGTATGCATGTGCATGCATACAGAATTTCCTCTCTGACTTTACTTTCGCTCTTACGTACCTTCGTGCACACAGGCGCACTTTCTTCCTGGCATAATCGAAATTGCATACTGGGATGCACTGGCACTCGGCGCTATTCTCTCGTTGCACGGGGAATGCCATTTCCCGGGCTTTGTCAGCCGCTGCTACGCTCGATGCACATTCGCTGCGCTCGATTTTCTGCTGCATCCCGTTCCTGGAGGATTCGGTGCTGCGCGTATCCTGTGCATTGAATTTTTTTTCGGCAGGCACCACCCACGAAATTGAGAAGATAACGGACGTGGGGGGGGGGGGGGGGGAATGCACTTTTGCATCAGCCTGCAACGGATTTCCGCACGGAGTGCAGAATAAATTTTATGCGCTCTCGCGCTCCGGGCTAGTGGAGTTTGTTTGGTCGATGGTGAGAGAAAAATGTTTTTTTTTTTAATTGCACAAAGAGGCAGCGATGCAACTAAGTCTTCTGCGTGTCGTTTATGTACGCTGCAATCGAGCTGCAAGGAAATGCATCGATGCCGTCTGCACCTGCGGTTCGTAATCCATTCTCTCTTTCTTTTCCACATATGTACGCATGTGCACGTAGACTCCTCGGCTCTTCTCTTCTCTTTTCCTCTCGCCAGTGCAACGCCCAGTAGGGATGGTAGGGATACTGCACCGGCGTATGCACCCCCGTTGGTTCACGCATGCACAATGCAGGGTGCAACAACCTCAAACCGTAGGAGATATCCTTGCATTATACGGCGTCACACCGGAACACGCCGCGAGGCCGTCTCTCGCCAATAATTTACGACGCTCTGTAGGAGTCTAGGAAAGTTACGGAACAGAAAAAGCCAACGAGAACGAACGAGAATGGGATGGAAGGACGAGAGAGAGACAGAGAGAGAGAGAGAGAGAGAGAGAGAGAGAAAAGAGGAAAGAAACCAAAGGCGAACTCGTAAACGCGTCCGTTTAACGCCAGCTGATAAATCTCCTTACAAGATTTTTCGCGAGGCATCAGACTGAAACTACCCGTATACAATGTTATAAGACTGCAGTATCGTAGCAAAGGGAACAGTAGCTATAAAATGCATTTTGCTCAAGAGATCGCCTACAATTTTTAACACCTGTCGACGTACCGGGTGGAATAAAGTTACTGCACCGATGCAATGCACCGAGGGCGACTCTCGCACGTGTTGAGTTAAGGGCCAAATTTTAATTACTTTTACCGGCAAAAAGTTCCTCCCTTGCACTAAAGTGCATCCACTCGAGAAATTGTACATGAGCCCTTTTGAATCTTTCTATACCTCATGCAAAGCACAGGGACGATAATTAATAATTTATTTAATTTCGTGTTTCAAGTGTCCGGTGCACAGTGGCGTCGGGAAGTGCGTTGCATGCGTTTTTTCCCTGCGGGAGCGAATCCTGCGCGCGCAAGGGCGTCCGTGTGCATCGGTGGGAATTTTTCAATGGCGGGGTTAGGTCAGCTCCCTCGTAAAGGTAAGAACGATGCAAATCGGAAGGGCGTCCCACGGCCGTAAAGTGCATTTCCTGATTTACGGCAGCCGTGAGTTCATCCCTCTCTTTCTTTATTTCTTTCCTTCTCTTTCGCTCTTTCTTTTTCACTCCTCTCTGTCTCCGTACCCCTCGCGATCGTTGCGTCTTGTTTTCAATGTCGCGCGCGCTATAAGATCGGCGCCTGCATTCACGCTGCTGCACCTCCGGTGCAACGGGGTTCAAGAATACGCGACGGAGCGCAAGATAGTTTATATAGAACTAAAGTAAACGTCAAATATATATATATATATATATATATATCATCAGGAGACCCCCCCCCCCTCCCCTCCTCATCCAAGGAGACCTAGACTCACGAGCCAAAGGCTTGAGGTTGTTCGACCATTGCAGACGTAACCATAAAACGGTTTATATACCCGCCTTAAGGATCTGACTCGCCACCATCGCAAGAGCTGTGGCTGTTCGCCCCGACAGCGACATTTCTAAACACGCCCAGGCAGAAATGAAAAATTGCAAAATTGGCATATTGGCCAAAAAATGGCAAGAGACCCTGCGACCTCCAGAGTCTCTTACGCGACTACCCGGAGCTTCGAAAGATGCATTTGTTACGTGTCCTGCAATCTGCTGCGATTGCGAGTAAAATTTACATTGAAAAAATACAAAGACCATAAAGGTCAGATGTCACCTTCTGACGTTTCCTATTAAAAAAAAAAAAAAGAATATTCAAATAAATTTATTATAATTTCATTCATTTAAAATTCTACATCCAGTTATAATGCAACACCTAACGAAACGTCGTCGTAATGAAAACTAAACTTTATAACAGCAAACATAAATATATCCCCACACTGACATGCCTGCAGCTTCAATGACGTCAATTAAAGATGCACAATCTACCCCATTAGCAAGGAGCCTGAAACTACCGTCCAATACGACGTGCATAGTGGACTCGCGATGTTTGTCCCGTATTTGTCTATAAACGTGGGTAGTGCATTTAGCGTCAATAGTCGTAGAGAGTGCATGGCGGCAGAGTAGAGGAACTCGTTGCATTGACAGTAGGTAGGGGAAAGTGCACTAGACTGCATGCACCGGGAGGGGGGGGGGGAGATAACTGCAAGCCGACAGCCAATGCTGTGTGATGGTAATCGTGATATGGTAGGTGGGGGGGGGGGGGGGGGGGATAGATAGAGTTCGACTCGGTAGGGGAAATGTAGAACCATTGTATCAGTAGTGGTGGTAGTGACGATGCCGACGGAGACGGTGGTCGTGGTGCATACAAGATCCACGTGGTGGGGATACGTCGTCGACGCGGTCAATGCACTAGTAATCTCGCTGAAATGCCCTGCAGACTATCGCCTCTTGCGAACGAGCCCTATGAGCCAAAAATAGGGTGCGCCGAAATACTTAGCGACACTGACTATACACGTGCATGTATATGTATATATATATATATATATATATATATATATATATATATATATAAATTACGCAGTAAATATCTTACAACCCTCCGAAACTTTTCAATGAGATTAGCTGCGTTTTGAAAATATTTATTTTAAGTTAAACGAAAACTTCACGACGTTGCATTCCCCGAGTGACGAGCTAGAGGCGCGTGTCGCGTTACAAGAGTTTTCGTCTGACGAAATATTTCGGGTGACAGTTTGAGGCTGAGCATTAATTACGTTGAAAGGTCTTCGAGCGTTTAATATAAAAATGCAGGACTTTCTCGTATTCCCAGGACGCTTCTGCGAATCTCTCCACGTGTCCATATGCACAGTTATTTATACACGTATGATGGATCTTCGTCGTTTGCACTTTCGATCGTGCGTTTCGTGGTCTACGATATATAGATATACGTGTACACGGCTCTTTTTCGATAACGCAAAGAAGCTACAGGTATCGTTTAATATCAGCAGCCGCGATAGGTGCAAGTAGAGGAAATAGCCGAACGGTGCGTCCAGAGGAATACGAAAGGCAGTCCCGGTGGCTTGTTTGCAAGTTCTTCGGTGTATAGAATTATCGTGATCGAAAGATCTAGAAGGCAGCGTGTATCGGCAAAGTCCAGGGTGGTAGAACCGTTAACTGAAAAGACGTATCCCCGGAGCCCCGTTAATAAATCCCGACTATCGTACGTATTTTTTTTTTTTTTTTTTTGAGGTTATAAAAGGGACAGTCGTGCGTACGTGGGTACGTGCGGTACTTGCTGCCCACGGTTTCTCCTCGTAGCCGATATACAATATCAGAGCCAGGAGTCCGGTAAGCCAACGCACTTAGCCATCGATCTATCTGCCTACCTGACGGCGGCTGCGTTCACCTAGGTGGAAGTGTCGAAGGAGGTTATCCTAGTGGCTGACGCCCACGCGGCTTTTCTGGGCCGAAAAATCCAGAAGAGAACGCCGTTCACTTCCGCGTCACTGCTGGCGTTGGGTCTCGCGTACCCTCCTTGTCTACGTCATCCGTTCCGGGTTCGGTTTTTCGTCCTGAAAACGTCGCGATTGTTCGAGCCCCGGCAACACGTGGCGCCATCTGGGCGTGACCAGTTTTCCAATTTAAGGTTTTTTTTTTCTTTTTCGTCACCCTTTTAACACGTACTTATGCTCACGTGTATATGGATTATTAACGCGTTCAGGCTCACGTGCTATGTGCGACGTGTCGCGCCCGATATCTTTTAATCTTCTCGTAGGTTTTTATGAGGCTTTGAAAAAAAAATGACTCGTACAATAGATTCCTCTGTCTGGGAGATATGATATACTGCGGGGGATACTATAGTCTTGCATTTCTTATACGAATATGCTGCTACTGGGTTTATATTGTTCGTTTGTATATATAGATATTGTATATCGAGATTCTGTCCTCTCGTACCGTTCTCTCGTGTAACGGTGTCCGATGCTTGGCCAAGGACGAAATCGAGGATGAAAAAGCAGGCTGAGTATTGTGAGAGCGGGCGAGTTCGTGACGTCACACGTATCCTAGCCCCTGGCACATTCTAACTGGAATTTGGCTTATCCATTTCTTTTTTATTTTTTTTTTTTTTCATTTTTTTTCTCTACAAACTGACACGTGCCCGGATCTCTAGGTGTGCGTATAAGTCAAGAAGTGGGGGAAAGGACCCTTAGGAAAAAAAAAAAAAATTAACAAAAATTATTTTCTTTGTTTAAATTAATAACGGCACACCAGTCGTTTCGGTTGCGAACAACTGTGATAAGAATAATGCACGTGTACGGTGCAACGTGAAAATAATTTTAATTGCGCGATCGAAGAGAAGTGATGATACGGATTTTTTTTTCTGTTTAATTAATCCGAAGTACTAATTTTTTCTTATCTTTTTTTTTTTGTAATTCGCTCTTCTTTGATTTTTTATCTTTTCTCTTAACCTACACACTCCGTGGAGCAGGATCGTGGACGCTGGCTGATGCTACGTTCGCTGACCGCTGATTCTACTAGTCACGCGTAGTCCACTGGCCTAGTGCCCAATACCGTTTCACAATCAATACCCCGGATCTTTCGAGCAACGGGACGTTTTTCACCCTAGAATTGTCCATCAGCCGAATGGAATCCATTCCCTAGGGAATTTTCTAGTGAATTCGTAATACCTTCGGAATTTTAATTGAATAAACTATTGCGTGCATTACCACTGCATTGAAATGCACGTACGTACAATGTACATAAATTGTATACAAACCATTGGTTAATTGCATAGTATTATTGTTATAGGCATAAAATAACGATTCGACATAAGCAGCAATTAATACTCGTGTAATATTTTATTAATCGATTCGATCTATAAATGCAACGCGTGCTTGTTAACGATTAATGTGTCTGTATGATTGTCAACGATCGAACGATTTTTTTTTCCCCCTCTCTGTCTTTCTTTCCTTGCACGCGATGCATATTAAATACACGCGTATCGCATAAGACGGTAATATAATAATCCTAGCGCTATAGAAACTGGCGCCGCAAGTGTCGAAAGCCTCGATCGCGTTGTACCTCATGGGTGCTGCTCGTTTATCGTGTCACTTTTTAAGTGACCCGTTTCGTGATATCGTATCGATTACTTCTCGACGCACGAGGAAGTAAAACAGCGATACGTTGCATGCACGCAGAAGAACGCGTGGTCAATGTCCTCTGGTGGTCAAAACGAAGCTTCTTCTGTGCGACGAATTAAAGAATCTCTTCTAATCTGACGTAACGTCGATCAGACGCTACCAGCGTAATTTTCAAAGAGAATCTTTTACACGGGACCCATCGACGTAGCGAGAAAGAGACAAGAGACACGTTTGTTAAAAAAAGTTTATTAATTGTGCAAAAACTTTAGGATTTTTATGATCAACGCGTAAACAATGAACTATGACGTTACGCAGACGACGCTGTTACTCCGTTGACTTTTGAGCAGGGACGGATGGCGAAAAAAAATAAACAAGCAGAAAATTCATCGTGAGCTACAAATTTTTTTTCTTTTTTTTTCACCCTGGCAAAGTTAGGTTAGGTAGACTTGCTCATATTAGGTATATACGTATAGCTCATGTTCGGGTCATTCCCCTCGAGATATTCTTGGCAGTCTCTCTCTCTTCTCTCCTTTTACTCACGTTCCTTCTTTACTCCCTTATCCACTGTCGTTTCTCCTCTCTCTCTCTCTCTCTCTCTCTCTTACCCTTCACTCACAACTTCACGAGGATTACCCACTCGTTTACTCTCGTTCCTCTTGTTCGTCTTGAATTCTCAGGCCCGTCTACTCGTTTCGAGTCTTCTCGGTACGTTACGTTCCTCGTTATTATTATCGATTAGGCTCTTCGCTCGCTTGGAAATTCCCTTTCTTTTTTGTTTTTCTTCTTCCTTTTACACGGGGCTCGACATAGAAGCCAACGATGACAGAAGAGTCACTCGGTGATTCTTCTTCTTTCGGTTGATCGTAAAGCCCAAGACGAGGGACTCGAAATACGTACATACGTAAGTGACAGGAAAAGTTTAAAATCGCAGCTTAATAAATATTAAGCTAAGTTCGGTGTGTACGCAGCCGTACGTTAGGTCCATAGAGGACGAGAAGTCAGCCATCGTGGAACAGTGACCCCCTGGACCAGAGAGATACAGTTATTACATTTACTCGCAGCTCACCTACACGCACGTATCTCTCTTTGACGCGTCGCGTATCTATATTACGTACGCGCACCGGCATACTCTCTCTCTCTCTCTCTCTCTCTCTCTCTCGCTCTCTCTCGCTCTCTCTCTCTCTCTCCCCGAGAAGTGCATCCTGTGCGTTAACATTGCACCACGGTGCACTGCTTGAGTTAGCCGAGCTGCTATAGTTCGTTGCAACACGAATCCAGAGGAACTCATAGATAGGACGCCATAGTCACAGCTGTACGAAACGAGGTTACCGCGACCTCGCCGATGAGACTCGTTGCATGTGCAACGTGCACCTTTAATATATTTGACTCGCTTGTCATTCGATGCACTTGGCCAGGTATAGACGAATTTACCAGCGTTGCCGTTCCCATAAGTTAATGCAAACCTACTATGTAAATGCAGCTTGGATTCGGTATGCCTCGAGCGTATACCCAGTGCGTATATCGTTATATGGCGTAATTGATATTACATTTTTGGAACGTGATATATATATTCGTTATCGGTTTGTGATAAGAGATAACGGTAATTTTTCAATATCCAATTAAATTATACAAATTTATACTGATTTTCAAAAGTGAAAGTTACGTGAACTTTGCGCCATTCTAACCTCGAGGTTCGCTCTTGCTCAAAATCGTTCTTAATTTACTTCGCGCAGTCGTACGCATCGTCGTTGAATACTCGTGTGTGACATACGTGCGCATATTCACGTTACGATCGAACGGTTCAGTGGCCCTAGCAAATAGTAATAAACGTTGATAAGGAACGATCAAACATTCGCTTCCCGATTGATTTGTTTCGTTCCTTGTTATTATGGACCACCGGGTAGCTGCTTGTATTTATTTTCATTGAATTCCACTGCTTTCGTATTACTTCGTGCGCATGCGCACGCACCTCAGTTCATTTGTCAATTAGAGTCTATATTAGTTTCGTTAGCCAAAGTCAGAAACGAAAGTTCACGTTGCAAAAATTTGCCTTTGTCGCCCCGTCTGCGATTGAATTCGTTCGCCCTCTGGTCCCACCTCCCCCTCCTTGTCAGGGCCCCCCCCCCCCGGCCCCCGAAACGCCTGCTCCTTTATTCTCTCGTTCGTTCACCTAGAACAGTTCAACGAACTTTCCGGGTTAATTAGAGAGCCGCGGTGTCGTTTTCGCGAACTTAACCTCGCGAATTTGCGACTTTATCGGGCGCCTCGTCTCCTAGTACCAATGAATATGACATCGCGATCAACTAGGCTGCTTCTTTCAAGGTTCCTCGTAGATTCGCTGTCGCGTATTACGTTTGCACGTATGTTCCTACGCGATGGGGTCCCTGCTTTTTATTTTTTTTTATTTTTGATATTTTTTTTTATTTTTTTTTTCATAGGTCATTTTAGTACCAGAGCCTTGCGTACTACCATCTTGGCACACTGTACTTTTGGTCGTGGGCCAGTGGGTCGACTTTTTCGAATTTTATGTAATTTTAGTCTGGGCGCTGCTCTCGGGTTCGATTGGAAATTCTTTGGTGGGACGCCAGTCCGTTTCGCAGAGGAAATTTTACCATGCAAGTAATGGCTGGTAAGGCGATGTGCGCGGCTGCCGAAAGATCGGAGAAACTTATAAGAATAGATGCTCGCGGTCATTGCTAATGCCTATGCGTCTCTTTTTCTCGGCTCCTTCTTCGCAAAAGTTCAATGAACCTCGAGATGACGCGATACCGTCATGTTGTGAATTTATTATCTCATGCGTGCAAGTGACATTTGATTCTTTAACTGTTTTTATTTATTCGTCTCTTTTTTTTTTATTCTTCACTCGCGGTTCGTATTCTTCTACCAGGGAAGTCCCAATGCTACGCATTCGTTCGTTCACTTTTATCGTGCATATGCGTTACACAAGGCGTCGCGACGCTTCGGGATCGGTTATTTGTCATGTTGATCGGCTACAGGTATACGTTATCTAGCATTACGTTTGAGTCGGCTCTGTTTTATTTATTTTTTTGTTTCTTGCAAAGGCTGCGGTTTTTTATGGAGAATTTTTTAAATATTTTTGGGGGATTTTTTTTATGATTTTCAGAATTTTCTTCTCGTACGGTTAACGATCACGTGATCGGGAAGCGCGTACTATTATTGCACCCAGTGAACCGATTAGATAAGAAGTATAGGTGTTTACTTGCTGTCGTATGCAAATGGCGGGAAATTCAAAAAAATTACAATGACAGTACGTTTGTCCTTGTCCTGACAGTGCGTGTCTATATGGCTGGATATTTTTGTCTTTTTACAGAGTGGAAAGTTCGGCGCTGCAGTTGGTGTGTCCGCTGGAGTCTCGTCCTGTGCAGCTGGTCTTCCGGGGATTGCAAGTGGTCAAGGAGAAGAGGGCGCTTCTTCGTGACGTTTCCGGCGTCGTCAAACCTGGCGAGCTATTGGCTGTAATGGGCCCTTCGGGTAAATGACCATTTTTTTTTAAAATATTTATTTCCTTTTTTTTGGCACAGGAAAAAATTTAGACAAAGCAAGTCGAAGTTATTGAGATTAATGACGTACGAATCCTAGGGAATTTCTTTTTGCAGCTCCAGTCCATATCACTGTAGAAAATTATTACTAGACAGACAAACCGCTTGGGGAGCTGTAGCTACTTTCTTGACCCACTTTTCAGCCTCTACTAGACGCTGATAAATCAAACTTCAGTATCTCCCACGTTATTACAATTTTTTTTTTTGGCCGAGTCAAAAAATATAAGCTGGACACGATAAACAAACAGGTTGACAACAGTCGAAAAGGATAAAATCATTGGGACTATTCTGAAAGCGAATACTGGGTCAACAATGTCGAGCATATTTTTTCCATGTTGTTTCGTGAAAAAAAAAAACTAGTTTTTTTTCTCAAAAAAATTACTATTTCCTTTGCTCTTACAGGGTGCGGCAAAACAACCTTGCTCAACTGTTTATCGGGACGAGTTGGTCTCGACGGCGGTGAAATTTGGTTGAATCGTGAAAGACTGACGAAAAGATGGCGACGAAGAATTTGCTACGTGCAACAGCAAGACGTTTTCTTTCCCGATCTCACGTTACGGCAGACCTTGGAGGTACGTGAAAAATTGTGTTTTTTTGTTCTTTTCCTTTTAATACGTCAACAAGAAAATCGGTAACATACGGCGGATTTGATTTTAATGAAATCACACAGTCGTTACCAGTGCTGATAATTAAATCTCTATGAGAACCAGCAGACACCCAGTGCGTACACGAGCAGACTGCGCCTGATGCTCCAGCACGGAGAAATCTAAAGTCTTTCTCTTCGTATCTTTCTCGTCGTCGCGACTCCATGAAAAATCGTACGACCCCTTTTCCGCGTTCCACTTTGATTTAGAACCGAAAGTGGACTCCGATCTCAAGAGAAATCCAATAATCCAAGACTTTCCATCCAAAGGAATTAATCCTCGACATGATACGAAGCGTCCTCGATGTCTTCCTTTATTTTTCCGTTCCCATTGATTTTCACGCGAGTCCTCGCTGGCTTAATTTAATTTTTTTTTTCTTCCTTACATCACGACGACGTGTGGCAATAATTTTTTTTTCTTTGACACGGGACAAAAATTTCTTTACAGTTACTCCATTATGGCTGCGTATACAGAATAGAAATTTAAAATGACCAATCACAAAGGCCAGACCCGATCAGTACGAAGATGGCGACTGCCGATAAAATTCTGTAAGCGATTCCACGGCCTACACGGTATTCAGCAGGCTGGTACGTGCATATGTGTAGCTGCCGCTTGGCTACAGGCTAATACAGAAGCGAGCGACACAACGCGGCGTCGCGTCGCTCGCGCGAAACTTCGCGTCTTGTCTCGAAGAGCGCGAGCGTTACCACCGTGGTAGCAGATAGTGGAGAGGATCGCGGAGGGCTGGTGGGCATAGTGGGAGATCCGTGACGTCATAACTCGGTCACTGAACCGAGTGTGTCTTACGTGTTTCAAAAACATTCGGCGCCGTCTACAACGACACGACGCTGTAACGCCGCGACACGTCGTTAGAAACGAATTCGAATTCGATCTCGTATCGGCTAGATAAACGCAGCTTTTCGAAGTTTTGGAATTTTTTTTTTTTCAAAATTTAAAACAAAATATTCAAAATCTTCGACGCCTCTGATACCCAAGATCTACTATTGTCATTGTTTATCTCACTAATTGAAACTCGTCTTATCAACTGTTATCATTGTCACTAGAAATCTATTGTCCAAATTCCACAGTACATGTTTGATTATTCATTTTCCTATACACAGCGCCTGGTCCCACTTGATTTCTCAGGATTAATTAATTTTAATAATTAAATTTCACGTCGATCTTTTTCCCATAATAATTTTTCAAATTATCGAAACTGACCATAAAAATCTACCATTCAGATTATTCCAGGCTGTTTTTATCTCATTTCGCGATTCTTCGAGTTCGCCTAAGATTATCTGAAACTCGCGTTATCCGAGACAACGGTGATTGGGCTAATCTGTATTATCAACTGCTTTTCAAGGTTTCACACGTTTAACATGCATTCGGAACGAACACGTTGCTCCCAAACCCCATATATTTACCCCTGGTTACACATAAAAAATTAATTTCAAAATAAAATTAAATCCCCGTTATCTAAATTTCATCAATAATTCGAACTAAGGTCCATCCACGATAACTCGAATTATCGAGTTTCCATACTACACTCATTATTACGTTAACACGTGTACTTATGACTCTCGTTACTATCACACCATTTATTTAAACACGTACTCCTGTGTCATATACCTTAATGATATCATCTATCAGCTGTTTGTCAAAGTGAAAAGTTCATGGGACACGAGATTCATTGCATGGAAGCCCTCGTTACATAATTACAGAGTAAACCGTGATACGAATACGTATAGGTATAAGCTCGCACGTGGTATACGTGTCAAAGGTTCATATACGAGAGCCCTCGACAGGTACTATACACATATACATATATATATATATATATATCGAAAAACCCTTTAGTCAATAGTAACGATCAATCAATAATTCTATATACATTTACACACATGACGTCACACTGTAAATCGAGCCAAAGCTGTAACGTGACGTCACGTATGTCCGCGCGCCGGTAACTCACCGAAGAAAGTTCAAGCTGTACGTGCAGAACGACATGCATCCGATCTCGTCCCTGTTTGATCGAGGCGTGGCAATCAGTTTGTCCGTACGTACATAGAATTCAAATAGAGTTTTACCTCGTTATCGGAAATTCTATGAGCATTTTGTATGCACGTGTGGATGTATAAATTTATAACGAGGATTCACGTGGGTTATGCACAGGTAATTTTTACCGGCTCCGTTTATACGGTCCAGTGATACTTTTAATTGGATTTTATCGCAGTCCGTTTGGCTGCACTAGAACCAGCCTTTACTACTGGCACGTTCGTTACCGTCTGACACTTTTCGTATATCTCTACTGAACCGAGAGGGCAAATTCTATTATGCTTCGGTGGAATGGGAAAATATTTTTTTTCGTCACGATACTTTTTTTTCTCGTTTGACGTAATGGACTGAAAAGTTTTTGACGCGCGGGATGATCGTTAGTGTCGTTTTGGATATTAGCTGTTTTTTTTTTTGATTCGCACATTTACCGCACCTGCAACTCGCCTGACTTTCCGCACGATTCTATTTTAAATTCGCATCTGCTTTATTAGACACGTCATGTGGGTGTCGCGCAATTTCGCGTGTCTTGTGCACCGGCGCTGTGTTACATTTTGCGATGCGCTATGCGAATTGCGAAAATCTTTGGATTATCTAATTTCGGGGGTATCGCGGTGGTGGTGATCCTTATTTTTGGATCGAGTAACCGACAAGTGCGAAAACACCCTGTAGATTAACGCACGGAATAATTCTTTTGGTTTTTTTTTACGGTTTTTTCATTGAATGGTACATTCTTTTTCACTTTTTTTTTTTTTTCTTATTTCTTATACAAGCAGTCACTTTTGGAAATTTTTTTTTTTTGTTATTACGATAACGTTTTTCGTAACGACGCGTGAAATTGAGAAGATATATATATATATATTTAATTGTTTTAGAGCCACGACTGATTGATATGTACGCTTATATATATATATATATATATCGGGCTGTACCAGTAAAATGGGTTAAACTTCTTTATATCTGGTTTTCATGTATTTTCATTAGCGTCAAACGTCAGTCGATTGACTCGTCACGCGTTATTACAATTTTACATTTGGCCGCTATGCGAGAATCAAATTCTTCGCAAGACACACGTCCGCCTCGACTAGTCCGCTTGGCCTGCGTAACCGCAAGAAGCGCGACGGTTCGTCGCGGTGAAAGGAAAAGTAATTCTCACGTAGACTCGCGGTTCCAGTCGACGACGCTGGCGAATTGCGTCGTAAACAAAACAAAAAAAAAAAAGAAATACGCTCTCATAGAAACTTAACGGTTCTCTTAACGTGGATAAGAAACTCGTACTACGCAAACGCGCGTATAACGCCTGCCGTCAGAATTCGTCAAGGTCGCCAACTGAAAAAAAGAGCGACGTTAAAAAAAAAAAAAATTTGTATTCGTCACCTAAGAATTGTTACGACGACTCGCGCGAAGTTCATTAGCAGAAACAATTAAGAGGAAAGAAAAAAAAAAAATGCGGACTGACCTCCAAAAAAAAAAAAAAACAATAACGACAATTCTTAATTTGGCGAAATTTGAAAAATCAAAATTTACCCAAAGTAATTCCTGTATTCGTTATCAATAACTTGTGTTTACTTGAAAATTCAATTTTCATCATATTCTCGTACTCGTGACGTCTCGAGTTTTTTCAAAAAATTTTTTCTAAAAAGTAATGCAACGTTTGCATTTAATTACTTTTCTCGTTTCAGTACCAGGCTCGACTCAGGCTTCCGGACACACTTTCGCACTCGCAAAAGATGCAGTGCGTGGACCACATAATAGAGGTTCTCGACCTCGCGGCCTGCCAAGACACCAGTAAGTGTGCGATGTAAATGAAGCGCGAGGCCCCCCGAAGCGACACACATGAAAGTCCCGCCTTAACGTGCACGATGCCGTCGTCGCTTACGCAGACTCATGAGGCTATATACATATATACAAGAGTGCACATAAGAACGTAGATACATATAGGAGCATTAAGCATGTGTTGTTCACACGTACGACAACACACTGGATAATCGAATGGACGTTTAGCGTTTCCGTGCGATACGGCGCCAGTCCGCCATACGCGGTGCCGTATGTAGATATAAAACACACATGTGCTCGTCTATGGACACGTTCGTAAAAGCAGCCATGGGACGCACACGCGTGGCCCAGTTTCTCCATACGAAATGTCTCGTTTATTGAATCCCCTTATGGCCTCCAGGAACCCTGAGAAATCCAAAGCTCGACGCTCTTCCTCATTGTCTTTTTAAGCATTAGCGTCTTGTGCGTTTTCGTTTGGAAAAACTTTTTTTTTTCCCCCGCTAAAAATTCCTTTTTTTTCACCTACCTCTTATAGACATATCGGATATTTATTGGAGGATGACGTAAATTTTTTTTTTATCTATTATATCCTTATGACGTTTTTTTTTTAACAGTTATCGGCGACTACACGAAGCGCGGCCTTTCCGGCGGCGAGAAAAAAAGAACCAGCATAGCCTGCGAACTGTTAACGAATCCGTCGCTGATGCTGCTTGACGTAAGTAACTGGAGGTATCTTTGAAAATTTTTTATTTTTTTTTATGTCATTTAGAAAAAAATTTTTTTTTTTTTCAGGAACCAACCAGCGGCTTGGACTCCCACTCAGCACAGGCACTTATATCTCGACTGAAAAAGTATGCCGAACAGGAAGGCAAGACCATCGTCGTCACTGTACATCAGCCCAGTTCAAGGATGTTTCACAGTTTTAGTAAACTCCTGTTACTGAGCAGAGGACAGGTGGCGTATTACGGATCGACGACCAACATCGGCAGGTTCTTTTCGACCATTGGACTGACCTTACTGCCCCATTATAACCCAGCGGACTTTATACGTACGTATAATAAAGTGACGTCACGTGTCTCTATTAGACGATTGTATTAATTTTTCCTTAACCTCACGTCGTCCATATCTTTGTCGATCTGCAATTTACATATCTTTCTTCTGTACGATTATTCACGTGACACGTGACTTTTGTTTACAGTGGAGCAAATAAAAGGACCCGAAGACGTACGCGAGAGAATTGTCGCAGCTGCTAGAGCGTCCCGACAGGGTCCCGACTGCCCGCCTGAACTCCGACCCGAGTACAATCCAAGTCAGCATCCGCTCTGCGATCACCTGATACACTATCACGAGCATCACATCGGCCACAACGGTATTAAACAGTATGCAAGCATGTCAGAGTTTCGTTACCAGAAAAAAATGGAAAAAAAAAGAAAAAACGGGTTAAAAAAGACACTGCAGAGGAAATACAATAGTTTTGACGGTATCGTTATCATTTGGCATTTCGTACGATGAAATTTTGTCAGTCGATTGACAAAAATTACTATCAATCAATTTTTAATAATTATAACTTTTCGTGTACCTCTTTTTCCTCTGATTGCCAAACCCTTTACTTTTCTTTGTTCTACCCTGTTTTTTTTTTCACACGTCCCTCCTCGTTACTTCACGTTGTCACGAAGTAATTCGCAGTTCTTCCTCTTCACCCCCCCCCCCTCCGCACCTCTTTTTTTCGGTACGCTTGTGTTGACTCCTGATTTGGTACTAGGGAAGGAAGAGTGCAAGGATATCGCGAACGGAAGGAAGCTCGACATGTGCGTGGTGATAGAAACCCCCAACCGCAACAACGCCACTCACGTGTACCCCGCCATTGGTAAATTTCACCACACGTCAGTAATAAATTACATATGTAATACGCGATTGTTGACGGGAGCGTCGTGAGTGAATGAACGGAGAACAAAGAGAACGAAAAAAAAAAAAAAAAAAAGAAAAAGAAAAAAGATGATCGTTGAAAGGCTCGAAAATACCGGCTGCAAGATAATTCGCTGTTAAAGAGAAGAGGAGAAAAAAAAAAGAAAAAAAAGAAAAGGGGTCGTCAAAGATTAAATCGGGCATCTTTCCCTTCGCTGCGAGTGTTCGTTAATTTTTTCTTTCTTTCTTTTCATTCTTTTTTTTTTTAATCTTACGTTACACTTTGCTTGGCCACGTCCAATTCACTCGGCAATGACTATCGATATCGACGCTATTGATCCTCGTCGCTCTTTTCTTTTATTTTTCTTGCATTTTTTCCGTTTGCTCGTTACAGTCAAGGAAGACGAGGGACGCACGCTTTGGCTTGACACGCAAAGCCACGCAAGCAGCAGCGTAAGCTCTACGGACGACGACTATTCCTGGCAGTGGCCCACGAGCTTTTGGTCTCAGTTTAAAGTTCGTACCACCTTAAGTCCCGTGTTCAATTAACGTTGTGTCTCACGGTTTCAAGTATATCAGTCGCAAATCTTGTACTTGCTATGAATTAACCTTCTTTTCTTTCTTTATTGTTCTTTTGTTTCCTCGTTGTTGGCGCACCTGTTTCCCTCTTGGCGTTTCATTGTTTAACGCACCGTCGTTTCCTTATCAGGTATTATCGGAGAGAAATTTCCAAGAGGCACGACCCAGAATGCTGTCGCGATTAAATTGGCTGCAAACAATAGCACTGGGTCTTCTAGCTGGTCTACTCTGGCTACGACTTCCCAGGACGGAAGCCGCCCTGCACGACATTCAGGGTTGGATGTTCTTCAGCACCACATACTGGATGCTCTTCGCACATTTCGGTGCACTTTCCAGTTGTGAGTATCCAACCAGCCAAACGGATCTTAACTGCACAGGAGACTTTTTGCTCCCTTGGCCCTTCCTCACGGTTGATGCGCTCCTTAACACAGAGCCTTTTTTCTCTTTCAGTCCCGCCAGAACGTGAGGTCATCAACAAGGAACGATTGTCAGGATCGTATAGACTCTCGGCTTATTATTTAGCTAAAATGGTGGGAGAACTGCCGTTGACCATAACATTACCAGCCGTTTATCATATTATCAGTTATCCAATGCTGGGCTTCCATAGTCCCGCGGTCTTCGTTACCCTCCTAGCATTTTTATTACTCAACACCATTGTGGCCCAGGTACGCTGAGCTTGCTCGTAGCACGTCCATTGTCGATCATTCGAGTAAATTTAATAATACACTGATTGACAGTGTTTACGTTTACGTTGCATTGGATTTATGTAACCCTGTCGTTATTTTAGAGTGTCGGCTTCTTCGTCGGAGCTTGCTGTCTGGATCTGCAAGTTAGCATAACAGCGTCAGCTCTCTATACACTAGCTACACAATTACTGGGTGGTTACTTGGCGACAGCGGTGCCACCCTGGTTGGCATGGGCACGTTACGCCAGTATGGTGCACTACGCCTATCAGAATATGCAGATACTGGAGTTCGGTGTGGGCGAGCCAATCAGGTAGGTCAACAGAAAAAAAAAAAAGATAGCCAATAATCAGTCTGCAAATAATACATTAAAATACGTCAATCCAAAATGTACAACGTTATACCTGAAAAGGGATGTCGCTATTGGGCAGAGACGATGAAGTAATTTAATAAAATTTTTATCGCAGTTGTTCGCAACCGAGCAAATTCGCGGAATGCAAAAACGGCACGACGATACCAGTTGCTGCGATCCTGGAGGGTCAGGGTGGCGCCAGAGGTCCTGGCTTGCCGCTGTGGGCGAACACAGCCGTCCTGTTGGCCTTCCTCGTCGTCTTCAGGACCCTGGGTTACCTCGTTCTACGTTATTATCGCGTGCCCAAGTGAGGCCGCCCGTCGTAGAATTTCACTAGGAGGTCGTAATTGCTAATCGATAATTAATCCTCTGCGGAAAGAGCCTGGGCGATGTTGCTACGTTAGCATGAAGAATTTTGTACACGACTTTTCATCGATCTTCTTTTTATATATATATATATATATATGTATATATATATATATATATATATAGGCGTGTGCATATGTACGCATTATATATGCATGCGTTATTATTCGTATTCTCTTATTATTATTCATCAATTCATTCGTTCGTTCACATACGTTCATTGACTAATCAATCGATGAATCCTCGATCTATCACGTTAATCGATAAATCGAATTATCACAGGGTTCCCCGAGATTTCGTGTACGCCCCTGAATATCTTGTTCGGCTGCATCTACGTGCACCGTGTAGAATGTCGAGCATTGATTTTACAGGCACGTACGTACTAAGGGATATCGAATTCGTGTTATATGATTTCCCGGATCCGCGCTAACGTATCCTCGATGCGCTCAAAGTGCATTGCGTCGGTGCACGTTGCATTCGCATTTAATGTACCGCGAGCGGTTTATTACCGGGAATCCTGGGTACCAAAATTACCAATTATAAAGTAAACGCGAGACTAAGAGACTTGGCGGTGAAGACTATATATAGAGATTTTATACGAGGGTTGAGAGTGTGACGTGAAGAATGCGAAAGAGCGAGAGAGAGAGAGCGTGTGTGTCTATGCGTTAGAGAGAGAGAGAGAGAGAGATTGCTAGAATGGCAAGAGAGAGAGAGAGGTACGAGAGAAATCTGCTAATAGAAATAAATATAGGAAACATGTGCGTAACTGCGTGCGTACGTGAATAGAGTGACGAAGAAAAATTAAAAAAGTAAAAACAGAGGGACAATGTTGAGTCGTGAAAATTGTTCTTTTCCGCGTAAAGAAAGGGTGCGAGTGAACCGAGGGCAAGAAAAGCTAAATGCAAAGGAGTATAAGATAAGAAGGTTAGAGTCACGTTGAAACGAGCTGAAGAGTGTGACTCGAAGGGAGAAGATAAAAAAAACATATATATATATATACACGCTCGAAACACACACCACACACACACACACGCAAAGGCGATTACCACATATTGACGCGCGGCCCCTTATCACGGGCACGTATGAAAAAAGAAAAAAAAAAAAAACGACTGAAAAATTTGTACGGGCGATGAACATTTATATACGAGAATAGATTTCTTTTTTTTTTTTAAGCCACTTTAAGCCTTTTATCGTTACTATTAATTATTATTATTATCGATTAATTATTGATTAATATTATTATCCGCGCATTATTCTCTTCTACTTTATTTTATTTTATTTTATTATATGTGTATCCTTAATTACTATTATTATTATTATATTATTACTACATTACTGCTACGTTTTATCAATCATTCTGTCGTTTAATGTCGATCCACGCATCATCCGATGAACCCTGACCACACCCTCAACCCCCCCCCCTCTAGTAGCCCCCCCCCCCCCCACCGTTTTAGAACAAATCGTGACGCGAAGCCTCGAGATAATTTTTTATCTTTTTTTCTATTTCATCTCGTTACACGTCCCTTCAGCTGTAGCTTTCTTATTCCGTATTTTCACGGGGGTATTAAAGAAAAAAATAATGAAATGAAAACATTGTGCTGCCAAGAAACAAAGAAACACATAAGAAAATGAATTATCCAGTTAATTGCGAAGTCCGCGTGCGTGCGCGATGCACGCAAATTACGTTACATAACCTAACAAACGGGAAACGACAAATGTAGAAATAATTTTCGAAAAAAAAAAAATTGTTTCCAATTTTTGAGAAAAATTTTCAAAATGAGACACGTATACGGGGTGGTGCAGCGAAAAGTATCCTCATGGGACCAGTGTGTTACCTACGATGGCTACTGTTGACAGGGACACCCGGTATATGACGTTACCCGCTCACGAGAGCCCGAAAGGATAAATTTTCCGTTCGGGTTACGAAAAGTGCGAAAAACTGTCATCACACACTCGCGCGCGCACGTGGACGACGTATTTTATGCATGTGTCGTAAGATAAGATTACATAGATATATAAAAGTAAAAAAATATATAGAGATATATATATATATATATATATATAATATAGATATTATGAGAGAGCAAGGGAATGAGATTTTGGTAAAGCAAATGACGAAAAAGTGGACGAGGCGAGTCGCGATAGATCAATGAGGAAGTCTGGAAGACAAAAGGGGAGGATAGATGGGATGCATCGTTATCGATAAAACGGATAACAAGGGATAACGTAGAGCGAGAGAAGGATTAAGGAGAAAACGGGAGACACTCGATTATCATACCATTGAATGTGTTTATTATGGTCCTTTTCCTCTTCCGTGACGAAACTTCGTGCGAGACCACGTCAAGACCGCCGTTTGTTGTATCTGCGTATAAATACGTTAACGAAGATATTGAAAATGATGAATGATAAGCGACCGGAACGAGAATTTCTTACGCGTCACGTGATAACCGATACATATTATTATTGCATGGTGCAAGGCCGTGCCATTGCAATTATTATTGTAGTGACAAGGTAACGACGCCGAATTTACGTGCCGAGTCGGCGTCGCGATGCCGTGCGTGCGTCTATTAAAGGGCTATTTAACGAAAATATCGCGTTTAAAGGTGAAGAACGGCTGTCAGGCCGGACGACGTGTGCGCATGCGCGCTTGGCAATGGCAGAAAATAATTCAGGCCTGTGTAAGTTTTATTCTGTCGTTTGGAATTAAAAAAGAAAATTGTCTATCAATTATTATCACGTAATTATTAAGAGGTCGTTGGGGGGGGGGGGCTGTAATTATTTTCTGCCAACGTTTTACGCGTCTGATCAGCCCCGTAACCAGTCTCACCTCTTTTTAGCAAGATCCACCAAGTGTTCAATGAGTTTATTAAGCGAAACGGGAGGAACGGAAGTGGAGGACTCGTCTGGACGAGCGGAAGTGACGTAGCTGCGCGATTGTTTCCCGTATATTGATTATTGAGTGAATAACCATTGATACGAGTGCCGAGGGCGGAACGATGTAAATTTGAAATAATACTTTTTGGTTCGCGTCGTGAAAGAATTTTATTTTCTTGAAAGACGTAAACGGCTGTATCTTTCGAAATGCTTGAGTTTTTGGATCGATTGACCGGAAACGATCGCGTGTCGTCACTCGAGTTTTGTTAATCAATAAAAATAACAAATGGATAGAATATGTCGCTTCTCGAATGCGAGAGGTGCGCCTGTAAGAAGAGCGAACGAGAGAGAGAGAGAGAACGAAAGATAAAGAGAGAGAGAGTGAGAGAGACAGAGTAGGAAATTGGATGTAAAAATGTTGTCGAGTGTGAGTCTGTTGTTGAAACGAATGCGAGGAGAAATTAGAAAGTAAAAGAAAGAAAGAGGCATATGGATAATCGAAGGGAAAGATTAAAGAGGAAGCGAGAGGTGCAGTGTTAAACGTAAAGACGCTCTATTATTGAACTAACTTATCTTATCGGAAATGCCAACATGGGGAAGCAAATGTTTAAACAAAGATTTGGCTGTGGTCGACGTTATGATAATTAGTGATTCGTATGGCTTCTTACCTTTTTCTTGTCTTCTTTACTTAAATAAATTGGGGGCTGCGATGGGAGTGAGAATAGTGTGAAAAAGGCACGTGTGACGTCTTTGTGAAATTTTGAAAATTTTTTTAATCACGAAATAGCAAAACTGAGCGCGAACGTCTCTTCCTTGTGGCTGATCGCTGATGAGATTTTTTAATTATAAGGACGATGACTCTGCGATCGTTAAATTTTGGGTTTTTTTTTTTTGTAATATTTAATACGGTGAATTTTTTGAATTTCGATATGGTTCCCTTTTATTTTCTCGATGCTGATTTTTTATGAAGTGTATGAAAATTTTCAATATTTATTAGAACGATTGTCCCTCCTCGATGTAAGGAGTGAGAAGATTTTTTTTTTTTTTTTTTTTTTATTCGTTCTTAATCGCGCAGACAGGTGTGACCGAAGCGAAGGAAAATTACTATGGAAACTAGAGGGCGAGAAGGAAAAGTCCAAGGAACAACTGAAATACAGTTAACATGCCTTATCGCTGTTTTAAAATTCCAATGAAAGAAGGGGGGGCGGGGGAAATACTTAAAAGACTGATAGGGAAATAAATTTAAAAAAATTTCTCGAAATATCCTACCAACACTTTTCGGTCGCATCTGTTGACGTCACGATGAAAACTGGTGCTTGCAATTACGCGTGGTGGAATTTCGTCAAAATTTTTTATATCTATATTTATTCATCGAGATAATCGAGTCTCGTAATGAACATTGGAAAGGTAGAGGCGGGAAATTCAAATTTTTTAAACAGGTGATAAGATTGATATCTTTGTACGCACTGTGTAGACTCAACAAATGAACAACAGACTGGATTAGTTTACGTGAACTAAAATGTAAAAATGTGATTTTCACGGAAAAGTGGACATTTTTTTTAATTAACGAACAATGGATACGGTCGAAAATTATTATTTCAAACGACACTGAGAAATGCTTAGAATTGTTTAGGCTCGTGTTTAATGGAAATCAGAAGGGAAAAAGGAGGGGGGGGGGGGGAGGCAGGAGAGTCTCGCAATTTTCGAAAATCTAACATCGTCATAAAAGACAGTGCCTTTTACGTGCCGAGACTCTCGTGTATCGTGCCAAGTCGTCGAAGTGAAAAAAAAAAAGTTATCCGAAATAAAAAAAAAAGATCGATATAGAAAAAAAAAAAGTTACTGAGAATTTTTTTGAATTACAAAATTTAATTCACGCGCAGATATAGACTTTGCAGCTGCGTGACTTTGCAGTTGCAACCAACCGAACACGAAACTTTGATAAAACATTTCATTCGTTATTTAACATGCAGTTGCAATCACGACCGAGAAAGAGCAATGGATGCCAAAAAGTGTTCGAAAAAAGTTTCAATGACTTTGCGAGACAAGAGTCGGACGTGAAAATAATATTTGGGAAAAAAAAAAGAAGCAAAAATGAAAAGATACGATTAACCGTGATCCAGAAAGCGAGAGAGAAAATGCTAAATTACACAATCGAAATATTCAATTAATTATTTAGTATCGATAACCATCAATAATAAGAATGCAATTAGCCAATAGCAATGAAAACGTATGCAAGTACAGACATGCATACGTAAATACAAAACATTATGCATTAACGAACGAAAGAGAAGCAAAAAGTATGAATTAACTTCACACGATACTAATTTACGCAAATAAATGCCAAACGTATTTCGTCTACGTCTCTTATAAAATGTCCGAATTAACTAACCAAAAAAAAAAAAAGAAAAACAGCCATATTCCCACAATGCAATATAAAACTAACTTAAAAATTTTCTTTTCTCCAAAATTCAATTAATTTTTCCCCGCTCGCGTGACCAGACAAAAATTCATTTTGATAATCGTCGATCATGAATTTTTTTTGGTAAAAAAAAAAAGAAAAAAAACTTTTTTGCTACTAAATAAATAATCGTTTTCTACTAACCATAGTCAGAGTCCTCTTTTTGTACGTATATCATAAAAATTCATCGTACATACAAAGAGTGTTCGACGTAAATTCGCTAAAACCATCGATTTCATCCTGTCCGCCTCGAAAGCATGGAAAACAAATTTTCTTTCTCAATTGTCAATCGAATCGCTGTATCTTTGGTACGTGTGCAAGAGAGAGAGAGAGAGAGAGAGACACGAGTATAAATGACCAAGAGCGAATGAAGCGAATGAAGAGAGAGAGAGAGAGAGAGAGAGCGAGACGACAGCAGTGTAAATGCGCATGGGTGCACACGAAAGTGACAAGGGGATAATAAATATCAGTTATCACTGATAAGGCATACACTGTGACGTCACAAACGAAAACAAGCCCACAAAGCGTTATTGAGAATAAAAGCAAAACCGATTACCATGATTTTTCTTTTTTCTTTCTTTCTTTCTTTCATACGCATATACTATTGTATGTACTAGGTAAACCTAACGTAAGGGATAAATTAAATTTTTTTATTAAACCGAATTCTTCCACGTGCGCGTTTATCACAGGACACGCATTGTCGTCCGTGCGCTGTGACGTCTAATGATTATCATGCATATACAATACGATTAATAAATCTGTTGTGTGGGTCGTTGGCTGTGCTGTGTAATTTATTAATTGCTACTAATTGTGATAGAAAGTGACAGGGGGCTTGTACGACCGTGATATACGCACCGATTGAATTTTTTGGGAATTTTTTTTTCTAAATTTTTTTCATTCCTTTGTTAAAAACAAAAAAATTATTTCCTCCCTCATTACCCGTCAGTTACGCTAAAAAGAATTCCAGTGACACCGTCCCACGTGGGTGTCAACGAAAATAGCCGGAACAAAAATTTATTTATCTACACCGACCATAATTTTCCCATGACTTTTTCCCCGTTGCTGGCAACGTCAAGGAAACAAAAGTCACTTTATCGTTATATATACTCAGTTTCAATCACTGCCAACTTCTTGTGATTCTCATGCATTCTTTTCCTTTTGTTTTTCTCGCTTCTCTCCCCTCTCCTTTCCCCTCGACGTGTCAAAGACCTTTCCCTCAGAGTGGAGTGGGCGGGTGGGGGGGGGGGGGGGAAGGACTATTTATTATTATTATCGTTAGCCTTAGTATTACCAGCATATATATTTTTTTTTTGAAAAACTATTTTTTTTCTCGCGCCCGTCAGTGGTCACGTGGTTTCGATCGTGAAAAACGATCCGACGGACCACGTGACCGCGCTGACGTAAGAATCGAGATTTGCGTGGTGAGAAAAAAAAACGAAAAAAAAAAAAATAATAACGCGCCCTCGCGCGGTGACAATTTTTTTTATTTCCTTTTTTTTTTTTTTAATTACTAGTACGTACGTGCGAGTCTGTGTATGCCTGTATGTGTGTGCGTGCGTAGAAGTAACGAGGGGATGTCTGGAGGGGGTAGGGACGGGGGGGTGGGGTGGGGGAGACAAAGGGAATTAATTAAATTAATCGCGATCGAATTATTAAAACAACAGCAACCATAAAAACAAGAATTAAGTATACAGAGCAAAGCAGCGAGAACCATTTGTCCTAGTCCTAGTATTCAAACTCATCACCATAATTTATAACCGATTTCAATTTAAATATAATAAAATGATGTTATCATACTAGATCAATGGTGTCTGTATATATATATTTTTTTTTCAATTAACCCAAAGTCTCCCACAGATATAAGAATATGCAGGATGCGGCCCGGTAAATTAACAGGAAGTTGGATTCAAGACGAATTGACGGTTCGACACGTAATCGTACAGTACAAATAGTAAATAATTTATTTGACAGCTAGCATTAAGTATAAAAAAAAAACAAGAGTAAAGAAACGAAAAATCGAGATGCAAGAGTTTTTCGTGGAAAAACACTAGTCGAGGTGATGCTTGATAATAATTAGGAAGTGTCAAAGTGGACCGACGATACCAAGGAAAAGACATAAAATTGACGTCATAGCGATGACAGTCGGGTAAACATAACGTAGCATGGACTATATCAATTTTAAAATTGGCTACCCTTTCCCTGGCGTCTGATACATATAGTCGAGTACGTGGAGTATTATTATTATTTTTTTTCTTTTTATAAATAATTGTCTATTAAACACGTTGGGTACTCGTCAACTGATCGAAGGACTTTACGTTGTCGCTTATTATTATTATTATCATTGGAACCTCTTCCTTCTCCTTGGCGCAAGAATCTTCAGCATGCTCACTACCGGTGCTTCGAAGGATACTGATATGACGAACGACAGGACATAGGATAGCACTACCTGACCAAGGAACGTTATCATCTGCAGGAATAAATTGATAATTATGGCTATTTAATATTTTGTCAATTAATTTTTATTTTATATTTGTTATTTGACCTGCGCCATCTGTACTCACCATGGTGTCCTTTCCCAGATGAAACGGCGAATCCAAATTCATGGCAGTCAATCGGATTACTATGGGATGCACCAGATAGGCGCAATAAGTGACTCTACTGAAGGGATACAAAATAGGTGCTGACAGTATGTCATTAACGTATCCTGGAAGAAAAAAAATTAATTAATATTTTATAAGGCTGTTAATTATAAATCATTTAGAATATTTTACCTCCGTATCCGGTGCTGCATGCTATCACTATCCATGATAAGCCTAATGCCCATGCACTGTGGCTCAAGGACGAGTAAGCAGCTGCGACTGCAGGACTCAGTTCGGCTTCATACAATCCATATAGTAGGCTCAGTAAGCATGCTATCGATAGAATCCAGCCGAGAGTGACGGCAGCCTAGATTTTGTGGAAAGGAAAAAAAAAAATGTTCGGTTATCATTGATAACGCTTTACGAAAATTCTTATTTTATTGTATATATATATATATATACCTTTGTCATCTTAATTTTACAATTTGTTCTGAACAGAAAATATCCTACAGACATTCCTATTAAATATGGACCCAGTCTCGTCCATGGTTTGTCGTATATCTTGTCAAATAGTGCCAAAGGGTCGTCCGAACTTGGCATATGGTTATTAACCAGCGCTATATAACCAGTGGTTAACCAGGAGCTAATTAATAGTGTCACCAGAGAGAAAGCAGCTATTTTGAAATGGCTGGTAGCCACTATTAGCATTATGGCTCCAACTATGTAAAACTGGGTATCGTCAGCCACGTACCAACTCCATAGCATGCACTGTGATAAACGATATGTTATTATTATTAATCAAGTACGTCATTAGTCACGTGTACTGTAAATAGCATTGCGGTACATGTTGTTTTCTATGGTTATGACGCATTTTAATTTACCATTTGATCCACGGGGAATAACGTATTGATGTAGAGTAAATTTCGCCACCAATAATTTGGGCAATTGTAATGATCAGCAGTTGGCGGTTCGAAAACTGAATTAGCGTGGAACCATTTCATCGATACTTCCACGACACCCAGTACGAACATATAGGGCGCAGTGAGTCGACAGAATCTGTACATCAGGAATCCAACGAATTTCAAACTTCCCGCCACGAATCCTTTAGTTCCTTGAGTCAGCTTATTGAGGTCGCCCTTGGCGTTTGTACGAAAGTAGAGAAAACTAACGAGAAGTCCACCCATGAAGAAGAACGTGTCGACGCTGAAAGCTCCATTGGTCACGGTTTGGAAAAGAAATCTCTTTTCGACAACCTTTCGGTATTCCATGTTATCTGAATACTTGAAAACTACTATGCAAGTGTGCCCTAGAATTACCCACGCCATAGATATGGCTCTTAACCCGTGCACAGTGCTTATGGTGTCATGGCCGACGGAATTGTCACAAATTGTCTTCATGTTGGCGCGAACCGAAAAAGACAATAACAATTCCTCTGGGATAGCTAGGAGATAAGAAACAGCGTTATCAGAGTAAATATCAAATTAGAGTCTGATATTTAATTATTGGTGATTAGGAAAACTTACTCAATTTTTTGGACTCTGGGCTTGGCCGCGGTAAACTAGCCTCGTGATTGTTATTGTTGTTCACCCTTTCGGATGCGTTCACAACTGGATCTGATACTGGAACAGGAAGGTAGACCTTACCTTGAGAAGCTGGGAAATATAATAATAATACTACGTCACTGTTCGGTTTCCGTCCACGTCGTACGGTTGTCAGGTTCGATGGTAACGAGAAGAATTATATTGTTGGTTAATATTTACCGAATGGTTAATTAATATAAAATCGTTATATGCAATTTTAATTAATATATATATCTTACATGTAATAACTGTGAGCATGTACGTCCGTTAAGATAATACTAAATTAATTAAATAAATTTTCAAATAATTTTTACCAGTCAACGACTTGCCATTTCCATTGGCTAATTCTTGCTCTAATTTAGCTGATTTCTCTAAATCGTAGTTTCTCCATTCCTTGGCTAATTTTCTTGATAAATATAGATCATATCCAGTACCTCCTATCATTAGGATCAGTACAACAGAACTTACGCCACTGTCAAAAATACAATAGTCTCCTGTTAAATTCACTTTAATTGATCGAATTTAATTAGGTTAATTAATCAAAGATTACTTACAATAAAATCCAGAATATTGGATCACTAAAGATGTCATATAGATCGTGCTGATCGCGTATACTCTCTATTGACGAATGTCGCGATGCACTTTCGCTCGACGCCAATCTGCCAATCACGTGGACGTCCGACGCGGTGCAAGAGAATGGCAAACAAACTCCCAGGTGGATGATCCTTGTCTAAGAAGAATTATTGATTATTTGATTTATGATATATCTATATATATTCCCTTGTTATTATCGCAATCCTTACGACAGGAGCTATCGTGCCGTTGATCTTGATTTTCATCATATAAAATCCTAGCTCGAACGGCGGCCGATCCGAAACGCTAGGTGGCAGCAGACTCGCACCACTCAATCCAGTGTTTGCCTTTTTCTTCGGTTCGCTTGTAAATTGACGAGCCACTGTAAGCGTGGCTGAGTACTTATCATTTTTCTTTGAATAATCACGACCGATGTAAGCGCATTCTGTCGCAGATCCAGTGAAATAAGAATTGCCCCATAGGAAGCCATTTGTAAATCGTCCCGAGGCGTCATCGACTGAAAGACAAAATTTCATTTAATTTCAACTCAAAGTTTTTACAGGTCAAAGGTCATCATCAGGTACTTTTGCACCGGATAAATAAAAATAGCCAGCATTGATGTCAATTAATTTTCAATAATTTAAGACTGATTACATGTGACAGATATATGCAACGATCATTTTAACTGGAGGTAGCAGAGTAATTATTTTTGAAAATTAATTTTGTTAAAGAAAAATTACAATTTTGTATCGTGAGTCCTTCTATAGCCGCTAATAAAATTTCACGTCGTCGATATTTATATATATATATATACATGCATGTAACTTGGGTTGAAAATATCTTGCAAATGAGGATTTTTAAAGAATTTCCAAAAATTTGCATACTATTTTGGTGACTATCGATAACCTCTAGGCATATTACAATGGGATTGGTCAGACTCGAAACGGAAGTGCCGACCACTCGAATCGCAGGGAAAGTCTTCCTGCTGCACAAGTGGGTCATTCGATGATGACCAGTGCTCATTGAACGACGACGGTCGCTTTGTGTAAATGCAAACAGGCCGAATGTCTTTCTATTTTCTCGGCCGTAATAAGCCACGGGATAACACGTGTGTATGCATACGTGCATATCGGTAGCCAACGGAACAGACAATATCTATATGCATAGTGATGTATTAGAAACAGAAAAAAAAGAACAAGCGAAGAAAATCGACTCAACGAAAAATTCGAAGGAAAATCGACGACACGCTTTCCTTTTTCGATTTCATTGAAATTACCCAGAACCCAAAGATTCACTACGTACGTCAAATGGACAAAGCAGATTTGAAAAAAAAAACAGAACAAGAAACTCGTCACTTTCGCCACTCGTTACTCTATTTCTATAAACATTAATTTGACTCTACCAGAATTTCTCAATCAAGTAAAACAATGGGAGTGTCCTCGTTCGGTTATTAGGACTTCCGCTAAGAAATAATAATCCGAAAGCGAAAGGATCGTGAATAATAATAACAACGCAGCTGTCATAAAAATTCGCCATAACAGGAGTTTGCCGCCAATCGACCGACCTGCCTTCTCTCATCTCTCGATATACGCGTTTAAATCTTAACGAATGTTACGGAGGCGTCGAATAGATTAGCGATTAAGGTTAATTAGCATACATGAAAAATTACTGCGGCACGGAACGTAGATATTAATTACGCTAGAATCGCACACGCGATACACTATGCGAACTTACGGCTTGCAATCGTCATGTCGATTACAATTATTAATATTATTATTCCGCGAATTCGAGAAGTCATACAAGACGTTTTGCGGCCGAATGACATGAAATTCTTTAATGAGATTATATCTCATTACAGGTTTACTATATGTATATATACATATATGTCTTCACCTAATGATATACATAGCTACTCGCGTGCAATAAATCCACATACACATTGTACATAGGATATGCGAATTAAAGCACGATTTGCCAGTTAAATGCATGCATCTTTGAAATGAGGTAAGACTTTCTCCATTCGGGAAGTTGGTAATATTATCTAATATCCCTGACGAGACGCGTTCACCACTTCCGAGATCTACACGTAGACATTATTTAGTCGTAATCGTGACGTTACGTCAAACCGATGATTTCTTAGACATTAGACTCAGAGACGCGAACCGTTAATGTACTAGGAAGATACATTAGGCGGCCAGATGGAATTAGAAATTTCTGCCAGGAAACGTAATATCGACTTAGTATATTATCTGGAGATTATCTCGTCTCAAGATACTCCCATTCAATTCTTGTATCAACTTCTAAAGCTAAATTCTAAAGATCTAAATCAAAAATCAATACAGACCAGTACTAGTTTCTATGTTTATCTATATTTTTTTTATAGTATCTTTGAGAATATATAAAAATTTATATGTACATGTGCCTTAGTATATTATCTGGAGATTATCTCATCTCAAGATACTCCCAGTCAATTCTTGTACCAACTTCTAAAGCTAAATTCTAAAGATCTAAATCAAAAATCAATACAGACCAGTTCTAGTTTCTATGTTTATCTATATTTTTTTTATAGTATCTTTGAGAATATATAAAAATTTATATGTACATGCGCCTTAGTATATTATCTGGAGATTATCTCATCTCAAGATACTCCCATTCAATTCTTGTATCAACTTCTAAAGCTAAATTCTAAAGATCTAAATCAAAAATCAATACAGACCAGTACTAGTTTCTATGTTTATCTATTTTTTTTTTTATAGTATCTTTGAGAATACATAAAAATTTATATGTACATGTGCCTTAGTATATTATCTGGAGATTATCTCATCTCAGGATACTCCCCGTCAATTCTTGTATCAACTTCTAAAGCTAAATTCTAAAGATCTAAATCAAAAATCAATACAGACCAGTACTAGTTTCCAGATTTATCTATTTTTTTTTATAGTATCTTTGACAATATATCAATATATATATATATATAACTTATTTAACGAATTCAAATTTTATTCCATAGCGAATTAACACGTTCACGATATGATCTAACCGTACGTGTACACATATGCTTTAGCATGTTACACCTTATCGAGTAGTAGAGATCGAAATCTAACCGTTCAATGGCAGCGTAGTAAAATACCAAAGTGTCAATAAAAAACTGCCAAAATCTATTTCGCTACTGTCATCTTATAAATTCGTAATTAAAATCCGACTTTAAATATATTACATGAGTATTTAATGATACGAGTCTGTATTACTTATACAGCTGGAGTAAATATAAATACGTGTTAACGTAATTTTATTAAAATAAATAATTAGCTAGGTATAATATAACGATGCTAAATTACTTGACAGAATTTATAAATGATAATCAGTGACTTTTTTTTTTAATTACATAATCTTATATGTATGCCAAGTGCAAATCCGATATGGTCAAGATCGCCTTATCTGTCGCGAGAAAGAATATAAGGAAAAAAGTAAAGGGATAGTATGGAGTCTTTAGCCATTATAATTATCGTGTGTTATATCGGCATGTGCAATATCTTACATGCGTGCAACCGGTTTACAAAGTTAGCTCGTACCGACTTACATAGAAGCTTACGTGAGAACGGACCTACATGGATATATTCACTGTCGAGGTTGGTATGTCGCGTGTCTAGGTTCACGGACTTGTTCTCGTCTAGACTATTTGCCAAAAGGGTGATCAGTAAAATTAGCGGAAATTACGTGTATGGTAAAGCAAAATAGTATACGAAGTATAATAGTGAAATAATATTGCGTCACTTTAGGTATTTAATTGTTTGTACTTTTTTTTTTTGACAAAAATATTTTACCATTATCGACAACCTGATAAAGATTTGATACTTTTGATGCCGCTTTACACGTTTTTTGAATGTGGCGCGAACGAGGAATTTAAAAAAAAAATTTTCTCACGCCTATTACACGTGTCATAATTTTTGAGACGATGTTCTTGTGTTTACGCGTTGGTGTCTAAACGTAAATGTGTACGGGTACACGTGTAGGGAAAGTGATTTGGACGGAGAGAGAGCCTTTCTCTTTTATCATATTATTGTTCGCAATAATATTTTCTTACGTGGCCATTTTTCAAATCGATATGTAGCGGGAACAAAATCGATTTTGTATCGAAATCTTATGAACGTCCTGACCTTTTCGTATTTACAAGAAAGTTATAATTATTGTCACTTTGACATCTCTAAGAGTCGCATAAATTGAGTCAAAAGTCCTTGAGGAATTTTATTAACCAGATTTGTGCAGCCTTCGGGTTACCAAAAGTGCACAATCGGTAACCTAGATTTAACGTATTAAATACAATTTCATAACCGTTCCAAGGTCTCGATATATATTATTTTTAAAGTTTCCATCGATAAACAAATTGAAAATAAAAAATACAAATTTCATACCGTGTGATGTAGAAAATTAACGGTGGTTTCTTTTTCAAAATATCAACGTCCCACCACAACGTGCATAGAAAATTTCTCGATATTGACTATAGAGTAAAAATTATTTTCAAAAAAAATAATAAAAATTTCTTATCGCCAAACAAAAAATTCATCTCGAGAATCTGGCTAGGAACTTCGTGCGAATATGATATTAATAATTTTCCACGATTCCACATCTCGTCAGAAATGCGAAAGCGACGCCAAAAACTCAAACTCAAACTTTCGGTATAGCACCGGCAGTACAACGCCGAGTGAAAGTATTTAACGCAGATTGGCTGTCTAAACTCTTTTTCTAATTGTTACGAATTGAAAATATTCGCTCTCGGCCGGTAAAATGTTACGTCTCTCCTTGTCCGATCGATAACAAGATTATTTATCTCGGGCCGATCGTCACGGCTTATAGCCGCTCAGCCGTTTACAAGATTCCACGAGTATCTAAGATACCCAAAAATTCAAATCTATTTTATTCGATCAAATAAAAAAATTTTTGTTATAATAAATCAACGCCAAATCTTCAAAAACCTAACTAACGTTAGTTATTTTCATTGTGATGAACTATTTTGGAAAAAAAAAATATTTTATCGATAAACCAACGCGTTGCATAACTGTATTAATAGGACGGGTGCCTCGGCAGATACTTTCTATTTCGTGTTTCGGTACCTTATGGATTTTGTGTCGAGACAGAAAGTGACGGCCATTTTGTTTTTATCTTTTTACACTTTTTTATCTTATATCCGGCACTAATGCACGCTGACCATGACTGACCGTAACAAGATCTGCACAAAGGTGCTATAGGACGGTAAGAGGAACTAGACTATACATATATACATATATATATATATATATTTTGTGGACTTATGTACACATTACATTATACCAATTGGAATTCAGTTCACGAAATGGCTTAACGGTATAACTTATTATTACACATATTTAGCACCTAAGTATGGCGGCTTAATGCTTTCGCGTAAAATTTCGAAAATTTCATATTCCAACCGTCGCAGTTTCACACCCAGGAATCCATAAATTTATACAGAAACGGTTACAGTGTCGCCGGGTTTGATGCATGAAATTTCACAGATACTTTAACACACGAGATACACAGCCGAGGACGGTGAATATAATTAATGTAAAAATGTACATTTTTCTTTTGTCCCATAACTTTTTTGATTATTGACTTTGAAAAATTATCTTTACCTTTTTTCATTATTGATATTTTTTTTATTGAACTTTTTACTGATAAACGATGAAAATGCTTGCTAATGCAATTGGAATTAACACTTTTGTATATATATGTATATCTCACGCAATAAGGGAGCCTATCGGGATGTAACCGATGCTTATTACTAATTCCAATTAAAATTACAAAATTGAATTTGCAATTACGTCGATTGCGATGTACCCACGAGTGTCATATGGAATTACGAGTTGATAGGATTTCTCAGAACTTTCTATGGGTATCATAATACTGAAATGGCGAGTGACTGGTGGGATCATTAAAGGAACAGAGAAAAAGTTTCAGGTGAAAATATCTGAGATTACGTAATTTAAAAAGGGCCCCAGGACCACACCTAAGGAACGTATAATTTCGTACCGTGTACGTAACAGGAAAAAAAGTTATAAAGAAATAAAAAGTACATGACGTTAAATAATAAATAAATAATATAATTTTTTATTGTATATACTCGTTAGAATTTTATTCAATTTTTCGTATTCAAAAAATGCAGTGATTTATATATATTTTTCGAAGGACCCATTTTCAAGTACAAAACACACTATCAAAAATTTCTCTATTACCTACATATATGTATGTCTTCAAAAAATGTCCAGCAACGCCTCTGAATCGTATTTCTGAAATATACTTAACTCAAAAATGGTCAAATTTCGAAAACCATATGTGTAACATAACAGGACAACATGAGATTCTATTAGCTGTAGAATTTTGAATTTATGTACAGAAGCTATACAGATTACATTGTAGATAAAAAATGAATTAATATGGAATGGTGGATCATTTTTTTTTTATTTCAAAAAATCATGGTCATTCCAGTGTATGACAAGACTTGTAATTTTAAATGAAATTCTATTTTTATAACAATCGCAAGGCTTAATTAGCAAAAAGAATTTATTCGGTGTTACCTAATTTTTGAAAATTCACTATTCCGCCCGTAACGACGAGTAAATAAGTACTTTCGAAAACAGTGTTTTTGGTAAATTTGTACGTAATCTTGTTAGTCGTCTTGGGCAATTGTGTCAAGATGGTTAAGAACGAGAAACGAAGCGTGAGCAAAACTGGCATTGACCGAGGAAAGTAAAACGACTGACGAAAGCGAATCTTTTCTACTCGCTGCATTGTCCTCGAATTAACTGCTACTTTGATTCATACTGTCTCGTGCTTAACTTTACCTTGAGACATGCAGCTTCCTTAATACAGGTCGTTACAGTTTTATGGTCACTCGTGCATTGTGCGTACCGTCTATATCTATAACGCTCGAAGGAAAGCGGATGGACGAATTACGTTGGATATTTCTTTAATGATCTTGTTAGGAATCTGAAATTTCACTATTGTCACTAATCACGGAGAAAGTTGGTCCATCTGTGTTGACTGTTCTTCATTTTCTTTTCTTCTCCTAAATACCGTGTGAATTACTCACTCGTGGGAATTTGTATACATATACAAAATTTCACAATGGGAGATGAATTTCACGATGGTCCTTAAGTCATTTACAGACAATAGTTATATTGTAATAAATAATAACGATTCGTTGATATTTTCTGTAGACGTAGAGTGTAGCTCAAGGTAACTTTTTCTATTGGTATAATAAATGTTCAGTTCAGGATATATTGAAAATTTCGTAATGTAAAAAACAAAATGGAAATTTCCTGCCATTAAACGGATCTTTATTTTGGTGTTTCGTGATTTACAGGTAAGATAGGGAAATTGATTTCATAATGAAACGTTGATAGGAAATATTATCGTTATGGAACACGGGGATTGTTAAAAGTTGATATTTCGATAATTAAACGATTTTTTGTGGTAATTAAGTAAAATTATTTTTTTAATTGTTCCTGGTTTCTGGATCTAAAAAATTTTAAGGGAAACGTATGTCTTACCTTTCAGTGCCCAAATCTCTTGATTTTTGAGGGCTTCGACGTATCGCGTCATGTCGCTGTCGCATTGCGAATCCACTGGATACTTTCCGGCGATCCAATTTTCAATTAAATTTCGGGAATTGTACACGTCCAGCATTTCCGGTAAAGTTGTCCAATTAACGGAAGCGGAAGTTCTTATTTTTGGAATACTTCTGGTGCGATGACTGTTATAGACTCCAGTCTCAGACTCTTCCGATATTCCAGTATCGATATCCAATAAAGTTTCCGCATTTTGGATATCAGCCAAATTAACGTTAACCAAACTCCACAAAATGAGAATCCACGTGGCGGTGTACATTTTTGAAAAAAATAATCCCGCGTATTATTTTTTTTTTCTCCTGACACTTGACAAAAAATTCGATGTCGAAATTTCGAACTTTATCAAAAAAAAAAAAAAATATTGTTATGTCATCGTAATCCTTTTTCGTTTTTGATTATCGAAAAATTGATTTTCCAACTTCAAATTAATTTTCAAGCTATCCGATTACTCGTAATCACTGAAAAACGCGATATCCAAATTTGGCAATACAAAAATTTGTATTTTATTGAAATCCGTTTCGGTCGTCACATCACACAGATTATCACAGCCTCCTCGGTCGCTCGTAAAATGAAATGAAAAAAATTTTTCAAATTTTCTTCTAAACTTCGACTTCATAAACCACCGACGAACTGTATTGACTACGACATAGTGGCTCGCAGAGAAATGATTTCAGCTGTCCGGTTAGAGCGAGGAGGTACACGCTTATGCGGAAACCGGGTACATGGTGGGGGACAGTGAAAACTTAAAGCCATCTACAGAAAGAGAGGAAGAGAGGGAGAAAGTTAAGAAAGAAGACGAATCGTACTGGTCATTGGGGCCCAGTCAGGTTTGACCAAGCAAGAGAAAGAGAAGGAGAAAGAAAGAGTCCCATACGCACATTCTTCTATATAATGTATACACATATACATTATATATATATATATACTGACTTACTACATATATATATATATAGTATGTTATACTACGTGCTCCGTTGCACACTTTTACTAATAATGCCGGTGACACGCATATTCAATTTAGTTAGTGCGATCCGATGGTTTGACCTTAAAAGATAGCGAAAGTGATGATTCGCTATGGTTATAGCTAAAAAAAAAATATTTGAATCTCTATACCACATGTCTGAATGTCACGAAAAAGTTGAATAAAATAACAAAAATTTCGAAATTGACTTTCTGCTCTTTTGTAATTTGAAATTTGGCTCTCAAGCAGTAGATGCATCACTAGGATTTTTGAAATAATTCAAATTTTACTCTGATACAGTAAACACGTACCCGGTCAAAGTTACGCCTTTACATTATGCTTTATATATATATATATATAGTGAGGTGTAATATTCATTAACGAATATCAAAAATCATTACCGTCAATACATTTCAATCACTTGATAACTTAGCTTTGATCTAAAAAAAAATGACTAGCAATTAATAATCATTAATGATAATGAAATTTGATTAAACATCCCTAATCGAAATTAATTCTGAAAGATCACAACACCTTGGCCCATTGCTCAGACATAGCCCAGTGCATCCAAATCCAATGGACGTCTGATGGACAAGCGACATGCCGTTCGAAGATTTTCCATTTTCCAAAAAGCATGATCGCATGACTTTGTTTATTTTCCTAAATAAATCATTCGAAATATTTCACGGTACAATAATATTCTTAATTGCATGAGATACGAATACGAGCCAGGTTCAAAATAGGCTAAGGAAAATCCTTCGCTTTCGATTTTCCATGTCAGTAGCTGACATGATGACTGCTGTCATCGGAATCGGAATCGTGCGAGTCATCGTGCGGAGAAGCAGGTATGCGCCTTGCGTAAGAGACTTGACCTGAATGCGTCAACCAAACGGGAATATCCTGTTTATCTTTTTCGCAAAGTACTTCGTATATTATCCCGAGAGCATCGCACGAATCAGATAGTCGAGCTTTGGCCGTCGAGTCAGCTTCCGGTTTATCATTTGAAGAAATCGCCAGAGCGATTCTTTGCACTAGTTCGTGTTACGTTTTTTTTAAAAATTGGGAAATATGATTTTCGTCAAATTTCTTTCTTCTTAATTACTTTGTCTTCTTAACTTTAGCACTTTGCTATACGCGATTGTCACCTGTGGACACATCGAATATGATGCTAGGATGGGACATTCTAGAACCTGCGCAATCGATTCTCAAACGGTCGTTGCACAGACGACGGAAAATTTTATGATATTAAAAAAAAAAAAGGATAAAGTGACTTAATAATTGAGGTGCAGTCGTGCTGAAAAATTGCGCTATCCATTTATCGGGATCATTGTTATGGATATTCCGGAAGCTAGTGTAAATAATTGCGAGTTCTTTCGTTTCTTAGCATTTTTTTTCTCTCTCTCTCTCTTAATGATTCTTATTGCTAAAGCTTTCTCGTAGATCGAAATGCAGTGAATAGTTTGAATAAGCGAAGATACATTGTTTGCGACATCATTGAAATTCATTGTTTACGGTGATCAACTTAATGACGATATTTTTTATTATTTAAAAATTCAATTTACCAAGAGTTCAATAATTAAACGCAGATGCTAATTACTTAAGGCTTAGATAAAGAAACTAAATTATGAAATTGCACGATGCAGAATAGTAATTTTTAAAAATTAATCAATACACAACTTAAACGTGTTAATAGAAAAAAAAAATGCATATACATATATTTGAGTAATCTTAATCCTAATAATCTAAGACGTAATTTAAGATACGTGTTACTACAGTAATGAGAAAAAAATCTTTAGATCATTTATAATTTCGATGACAAAGCAAATATATAATTAATTTCTAAATATTAAAAAAACTATTACAAAATCTCTATAAATTGTATATTAATAATTATTTTCAATTTTTTCATAAATTCCCATACTTAAGCATCTGTTCAAAAATTCTATCACATACATTTTTTTCAAAAATTATGCCTTTAGCTAAGCCTTACACTGGAAGCCACAAAGGATACCTGGGACTTTCTCCGTTTCTAAATATTCCTATTTTTCTCTAAATTCGTGTGGATACACATCAAGTGTACTAGGAGATTCCAATTGCGCAAGGACCCCTCGACTGTGCGTTATATATTACATATAAAACCTGCTAAAACGCTTATTCCACAGATCTTTATATGTATCTTTTTTCATATATAGGAGCAAGGATATCCATGCACATATAAAAACTTATGAAAAATAGCTTAGGTGTAGACGTCATGGTAAATTAAAAAAAAAAAGATCCGAAAGAATACTAAATACCATTTCACTTAGTAACTGTTCATTTTTTATTTTTTATGTAAGCTTTACGTAAGGCTAACCAACGTAATCAACAGTAGGACTGTGAATCACACGTTACGTTAGACCACATTATGCCATGTATAACCTGTAAGAAATTCGTAAAAAAAAATCACCAACTTCTTGCACGAATAATGTAAGAATAATAATTTTTTTTAATAAAAAAGAAATTCAAAATTCTACAAAAATTCAATTATTTAAATAATCAAGTCAGCGTCCTCGATGATGACGAATTTCGAGGTGTGACCGGTGGCATAAATAAGATATAAGAAAAAAAAAAAAAAAAAAGATGATAATGCAGAAAACGTCCTCGCAAAATCAACATAATTCTCATCGTATTTACGTTGAATTAGGTAACCCTCTTTCAATTCCCATTAACATTTCGGAACAAGTCAGACTGTCACTGATTAATGACTTCTAGCTCATCGTCTTCGAAAATTTTTCACTCTTTCCTCGAATTCTATTTTTTTTCTTCTGTATCTCGTTTTATCAGTCCCAAAAAAAGTACCCACGTAATTACGTACTGTAACGGAGAAAATGAAATTTCGTGAGAGACGGAATAGCCGGATGTTAAATAGATTCCCATGAAAGTGAATCCCTGCTTCGAGTTACGTGATTAAATTGGATTCCTTGATGAACACAGGGACAATTAATTATTAATCACGTAACGCCGTGAATACTTTTCGTAAACAGATACGTCAGGTCCCGAAAATATTCGCGAACCCAGACAAGTGCCACTTCTGTTTTTACGATAATTCTATTAAAAAAAAAAAATTAAAGAAAAAATTACATAAATTTCATAAGTCCAGTTACACGGTAAAGCGATTCTAATTATGCAGACTCATTACGATGTGATTGACACGGCTTATGAGTTATTATGTACATAGATACGTATATACATGCGCTAGAGATTATGCAACCACTTGCACGCTATACTGTTTATAATCTAAGAAAATATAATTTGGTATACCTATATATTAATGACATATAGAAAAAACCATTTTGCATCTTAATTGAAGCTTATAGTAATTTAGTGTAATTATTCGGTAAGAAATTATAGGCGTGCAGTATGTTAATTATTTAGTATCAATTGATCAGTCACGCTTCCATTGTCTTAAAGGATGAACGATCCTTAATAACGACACCATAGGCGCTTCGAAAAGTAAACTTAAAACGAGGGATACTGCGTAGGAGGATACAGTAACGCCAAAAAATAAAATTGCCTGAAAGTCAAAGATAAGGTGTACTGATTAGCGTTAAGAAATTAATGTAACAGCAGCTAATAAAGTATTTATACTTGACAGGACTCCAAAGATAGAGTAAGTGACGTTTATAATTAATAAATTAAATAATATATCAAAATAATCATTACCACTAAACCACGTGTCAGATGAAATGAACTTTCACCTCTTAGTATCATAGCTCTCATTAATGCTGGATGTACAAGATAGGCGCAATATGTAAGTCTGGATATTGGATATATGTATTTCCAGGATAAAAACGTATTAACAATACCTGAAATAAATTTGATTAGAATATTTAATTAAACAATTGGCTGAGTTATGAATTTAAAATAAATTATAATTAAGATATACACAATACACGAACCTCCGTTGCCAGTGACGCATGCTATTAGGACCCAAGATATGCATAAGGCCCAACCTGAATGTGACAATGCTGTATACATTACCGATAAAATGGGCCCGAACATATTACCATACAGTCCATAAACGATACTAAGCATGGTTGCTATAGATAATGTCCATCCAAATAAAATAATTGCCTGTTAATTATAAAAATTTATTACCACAATGATCCTAGTGCACTATGATTTATTATTTATCTTTACCTTGTTCATATTTATTTTACAATTTATTTTAAAGAGGAACCACCCTGCTGTCATTCCTATCAAGTAAGGTCCTATTCGAGTCCAAGGCTTATCATAAAGACTCTCGTAATGAGCAAAAGGATCTTGAATGCTAAAAGTTCGAAAAATTAATTAATTTTAATTTTCGTTAATTACTCTATTATCATTTATACGCGTGTCAATGCTCACGTCGGTGTGTGTTTTGTGTGTAAAGTAACAAGAGCTGTTACGATCCAGGAGGCAATTAAAAATACCCCAGCAATAACAGCACCCACTGGGAGAAAGCTGTAAAAAAAAAAAGTTCGTAAAAATATTACTATTATAAGTCAAATTTGAATTGCGCACGATTCGCTTACTTCGCTGCAATTATCAATAAAATTATTCCCACGGTATAGAACTGCGTGTCGTTCGCCAAATACCAACTCCAAACCATACACTGTAACAATGAAAAATAAAAGTCATTGGTTTACCCAGAATTCGTGATTTATAATTTTTTTTTTTAATTTAATTTCAAAATTCATCTCACTCTGTCATCCATGTCAAAATAGGTATTGATATACAAGGCATTTCGCCACCAATATTTTTCACAGGTCACGTGATCCAAGGCCGGAAGTTCGATCATCGAATGATCGTGATACCATTTCATGGAAACTTGTATTAATCCAATGACAAGAAGATAAGGCGGCGTCAAGCGAAAATATCTGTACCACATCATTCCCAGGAATTGCAGAAATTGCCCGAGACAACCCTGCGTTATTTTCATTTCGCGCATTCGCTGCTTGGCTATCGTGCGAAAGTAGAGGAAGGAAACTAGACATCCACTAGGCAGAAACGAGTTTAACGTATAAGAAGAAGAAATGTGACGTAAATGTAATTATTTTTTGTTTCATCAAAGATAACCTAACCTCATAAAGAAAAACGTATCCACTGCGTAGGTGCCATTGCTGATTGTCTGATAAAGAAAGTCGTCCTCGGCTTTGCGTCTGAACACTTTGTTGTCTGAAATTAGAATTACCCTATTCATTCATTTTTCGAATTTGTCAAACGTCAAAGTCTTCCAGATACGTATAAAAGCTGATTTGGACCAAACCCGCTACCTGAACGTGGTTTTACCACGAGAGTCAAGTATGCGCGCTAACTTCAGTCTTCTGGTCCGTTTCTGCTGGAATAACTCTGCATATGAATTACTAACGCACTTACCTGAGACCTCGTTTGCTAATAGGCAAGTATGTACCATAATAACCCACAATAATGAGACGAAACGTAATCCGTGTATCGGTGCCAATGTGTCGTTGCCAACATCCAGACTACCAAGTTTTGACATATTGAGTAACAGGCTGAATGACAGCAGCGCTTCCGAAAGTGGTCTAGGTACGTCCTTTGAATTGCATACATCTAATAATGATGAAAAATTAGTGAAATAAGAATAATTTTGAATAGTTCTAATTTAAACGTAATTTTTGGAATTATTTTTTTTCAAAACGTAGATCTCGATTTTCAACTGTCAAATCTGAGTTTACTCACTCAAAGAACCATTATGAACTTTTACCGACCACAATTTCGAAATAGTAATTTCTTCCTTGAAATCGACACCTGGTCGTAAAATTTTCATTTCCGTCAAAACAGTGCCGTTCCTCTTTCTCTCTTCGTCAGCCCTTAAAACTCGATACCTCAAAGTGATGTCGTAGGAGGTTCCAAAAATGACAAAAATTATAACGACAGCAGACACAATTCTGAATAGAAAAATAAGATTTTTGACTTATCCAAAGGGATAACGTAAAAAGAAACATTAATCGATGACTTACAATAAAATATAAAATGTCTTATCGTTCCAAAGTGAATATCCCTGCGAGAGATTACGAACGTGATTGAAAGTTATTTTTCGAGGAATTTGATTGGCTTTTTCCTTATCGAAGATCATCAGAATTTTCATAACATCCTGTACAGTGCAACTGGACGGTAAGCATAGACCAAGCGTGATATTGTGGGTCTAAAACACGTTGTATTAAAATTTAAAAAAAAATTTTATAATTACAACATTTTAAAATTTTACTTATTACATAAAAGTACTAACGCCATTGATCCCATATTTTTCAATGCTCAAAGTCAAACTAACAGAATTCACATTGACCTCGTACGGCGGTAAATCCATGGTGGTATCGTTGTCGTTGATAAAATTTTTGGAAATCAAATCCAAATAACCCTGTTGCATTTCACGGCACAAATCCGGTGCCCCAACCCAGTATTCACTACCCAAAAATAATCCCCACGTGTGTTTACCGCTGGCATCGATCACTAAAAAAAAAAAAAAAAAAATATTACATATATGTATAATAATACCTATAAATCCATATAAAGTTGCATATTAATTAATTCGGAAGTGCAATAAAATGCACCTCATAAATGCAACCAGACGTTGCGCAACGAATGCACGTATATCCACTGGACGAACATTGCAAGGAAACTAACCACGGCTATCCTATATTGCACTAAAGGAGCTCAGCACTTTCTCACTTTCTACAGGAAACATTTCGCGACCGCGGTTCTCAAATCGCAAAGATTCAATAATAAAGTTTATAGGTAAAATAGATTAAAAAAAAAAAAATCGAATGAAACGTAATATCGTTGATTGAAATAATGACGTGAGGAGCCGTGAAAAAAAAAATTTCTCTCACTTTCTTCTCTCACATAAATTACACTAAATTGCATCCCTTTCGTCGCGTGTTTAATTCCACTTACTTTTACCTGCATCGAAATCGTCGTATCCACTTGCCTATATAAGTGCATACTGTCGTACGTGATGAAGATCTGATAGCATGTGCATTTATAATAGAATGCACTCGAGAGTCGATGCACTTACGTGCTGTTCGTTATTTTAAAAATTATTTACCAAAAGAAAGTAATACCAGCTTACGTAGACTTATGCAATACACGTGCATACACTGATTGCAGAAAATAGTGTCTAACGTTACGCTTGTTACGACTTCAATTGTATAAGGCTGATATATCAGTCTCCAAATTCGTAGAAATGTTTGATAAGGATATTTTGATAGCGCTTAATGATCAACGTGTAGATTGGGCAATGCGTTTTTTCCTTAATAAAAAAAAATGTCTGGTTGGATAATTCAATAAAATATTTTTTGAATTGATAAAGATTTCTGTAAAGCGATACTGAGAACACCAGCGACGGCCTGCACCGAAAGAAAGTTTACGTCGCCGCTGATCGGCGACCGGTCTTGGGCGAGTTTACAAGTTTTTCGACTTTCTGCCGTTAGCCAGATACTTCCTTGTTATGTGACGGCGATAACAATGGTTCGTGGGTTGATATGCAATGCATGCTGCATTTATGAGGATATATTTATATGTAATTTTCATTGCACTTTCTAACGGGTGCAGTTTTATTATATTTACTTACTTTTCAAAGCCCAATTCTCACCACGCGATGCGCTTCTCGCGTAGAGCGACACCTGCGCTCGGCACTTTTTCGATATTTCCAGACTCTCCCATTTCTCTGGCGAAATGGCCTCGATCGATTTTGGATCCCAAATTTCTAACAATTTATCTAAATCTATTGCCCCGTACAAATCGTTGTTACCGATGGTTTTTGATATATTTGAATTCTTGTTTTCGAACGGCAGCACTGCTCTTTCCTTTTTCGAAAAAAACTTTTTCGTGTCATTTTTAATTTTCAGGATATGCCTATTTTCCTCGTGAAAGCGAATGGGATAATCGGTTACGTTTGCCATTGAAAAATTTTCTAATTCCAGCGACCTTACCGAGCAAAGCAATTGGAGAATCGAAAACGCGCGAATCAATAACGCCATTTTTTGCTTTAATTACGAATTTTGAAAAAGAACACAATGTCTATTAATTGTCGCGTAACAATGTAATAAAGTATTTTGTCACATTCAATTGTGGTCACTCGATTGAAAAGTAACGATATACACGGTCGATAAGAAAATAACGGTGAACAATGTTATTCTGATAAAAATCAAGTATCTAATTCATTTTGACGCGTGATCATTATCGATGCACTTGCCAAACACTTGAAGCATGTAGAACGAAATGCAATTTTCGTTTTTCAATTAGATTATCGATTTTCCAGAAATTTCGAGCACGTCACTCACATGCTTATCGATAATTAAAGGATCAAAAGTTGATTACTGTTAATGAAACTATAGCCAAGCAATTTCCTAGTGCACTGTGGTCATCCGATCAAGTGCATGTTCAGATATATATAATCCGAGTATCGTCTCCCACCTTTTGAAATGCTACGCCCCTATGCTGCTCTTTTAATCCGCTCCTCGACTTTCAACGATCCTTGTCGGCTCTTAGTATGCGGGTTTCATATTGTATAACGCCACGATCTATTTTAATGAAGAATTTCTTTGCCTAATATATTTATATCAATGCCTACTCGATAAGCACGCGACTACCATAGATTAACGCTTTTTAGTAGAAATTGTACGAAAAAAGAAAACCGTATGAAATTCAGTACGATGCACTTGAAAGAAAAAATAATTGGAGTAGGTAATTCAATTCTTATTAATTCATAGACAAGAAATACATTTATTTACCAATGTGCGTTTCCCTAATGCAACATACAATACAATAACAAATAGTTTAGAAAAAAGAAATGTAACAAAAAAAAAACCCAATGAAATTGACTTGATTGCAAGAGATAAATGCGAATGGACAATTAACTTTTGTTCGTTGATCTCGAGAAAGCGCCGCCAAGCGGAAGATCTTGAAACTAATTGTCTAGACGTTGCGGTGCACGAAAATCCATTAGAATAAATGCAAAATGGGTCTGTTCTTTTTAATTGGATTGGACGAAAGGCCGACCGACGGAGTCATGCTATAATTTCTTATAATAAAGGAAATTAAAGAAAATCTTAAAACAATGACGCTTAACGCGCTTTTGATATAATCTCTTATACTATCCAGATCTGTAACACCTATAATATGAATTTTTTTTTTTTTTATAAACATGGTATATAACTGTCTCGCTCCTCGCTTGTTTGAACGATAAGATTCATGTGATGAAACACTGTCAAAGATTAGATCAAGAGTTTATTAAGCGCCACTCACCTTTTTCTATTTTTATTAGTTATTATTTTCCTTTATTACAATAAATTATAGCCAATAACTCCTAGAGGCGGTACTTCAGCTAATATAAAAAATAATTCATGATTAATGAAATGGGAAAACTCCCAGAAATATGTCACAGTTCCATTTAGTTTTCCTATATCATGATATCTTAACGTAGCTCTGGAAGTTCGTTGAGCGATGCAAATTGTTGCAAGAGGCCCTTGTAAGGAACCACTTTCAGTTCCGGAAAATTTCCACTTGAAGGCGCCCTTTGGAGACAACCGAATAAAAATTAATGAAGTCCTTCTCTTTGCATTCTCTCTTAAAACCAATTGAATTTTATCGAACGTCTGCACTCAATTTGTTTATATGCCTTTATTATTGTGTTGTATTAGGCTAGCGCACATTGCTAAGTGCTAATGCGGACTTAGATCAAATCTGCGACGTTCATTGGCATCTCATCGATATGAGTGTTGTAGAATTGCTCAATATCCTTCAAGATCCGCTTATCATCAGCTGTGACGAAGTTTATAGCAACTCCCTTACGACCGAAACGGCCACCGCGACCAATTCTGTAATGTAAAGACACAAATCATAAATACCCAGGAATAATTTTAAAAAAAAACTAAACAATTAACAAGTCTGAACTCTAAATATTTTTAGAGTATAATTTGATCTTTTGGATCCTCAGAAGACACATACCTGTGAATGTAGTTCTCACGATTTGATGGTAAATCGTAGTTAATGACCAGGGACACCTGCTGCACATCTATACCACGGGCAAGGAGATCCGTAGTGATAAGGACACGGGACGAACCCGTACGGAATTGTCTCATGATGAGGTCACGCTCTTTCTGTTCCATGTCACCGTGCATCGCGGAGACAGTGAAGTCACGGCTCTGCATGTTATCGGTAAGCCAATCGACCTTGCGTCGTGTGTTGCAAAAGATTACAGCCTGAGTGATGCTCAGGGTATCGTAGAGATCACAGAGAGTCTCTAGCTTCCAATCTTCACGCTCGACGTAGATGAAGAATTGCTTGATACCTTCCAGGGTCAGCTCCTCCTTCTTCACCAAAATGCGAATCGGTTTGCGCATAAAGCGCGTGGATACGTCCAGCACATCCGCGGGCATCGTAGCTGACAAAAGTATAACCTAAAAATGAGAAAGGACAAACATACACAAATGCCAATATATTCAAGTAAAACTTAGGCTTAGATTATTTTCCATTACCACTGCTCCGTGGAGAATAAAGAACTATATATCAGTACATTTAATATATCTTTTTTATCACATTTATTTACCTGGACTTCATGGGGCAACAATTTGAACACGTCGTGAATCTGATCCTTGAAACCACGAGACAGCATCTCGTCGGCCTCGTCGAGCACGAAGAGCTTGATAGTGTCAGCTCGTAACGCCCGTCGACTGATCATGTCGTAGACTCGGCCGGGTGTGCCGACCACAACGTGGACGCCCTGGTCCAGCTTGCGCATATCATCTCGTACGTTTGTGCCACCAATGCATGCATGGCATTGCGCGTGCATAAAATCTCCCAGGGCGATCACCACCTTCTGGATCTAAATTTAAAAAATAAAGCAAAAGATTAGGCGTTAGAACAATGTTTTACTTATTCGCTGGATGATGAAGATATATCGTGTGATGAATGCTAACCTGTTGCGCGAGCTCACGAGTAGGAGCTAGGATCAAAGCCTGACACTCTGGGATACTGGTATCGATTTGTTGAAGAATGGAAATTGAGAATGTGGCTGTTTTTCCAGTTCCTGATTGGGCCTGGGCAATGACGTCATGCCCCTTGACACAGGGCAAGATGGCACGCTGCTGAATAGCAGATGGCTTTTCAAAACCATAAGCATAAATACCACGTAGCAGCTCTTCTTTTAGGTCCATATCATCGAAGTTGTCGACGACCTGCAGCATCACAATAACAAATATATTATAATATGCTTACAAGAGGTAATTACGTTTAAACTCGAATGACTCACTTGATCCCAGTTGGACTCGATGACACCCTCAGGGTCCATCCCTGGAGGTCCTTCATAGGCAGGCTGTTCACCTTCACTCGGACCATTTTTAGAGTCGCCCGACCATTGCTCATCATTTCTAGAAGCATTAGCAAATGAACACATAAGGATGATTCATATCAGTTACTGGATAAGGATAAAAATATGCTTATTCATTAACGATTGCTGATCTGTGCATTGTATTAAGTTCCCTAAACGAAATATAAAAACAGCAAGAAAAATTAATATAGGGCATCCAAACATGATGTTTATAATAAAATATTTTAGGAATCTTGACCTATGACCTACGGTATCAAAATAACTGTTTTGAAACACATGTAAAATAGCTAATAGATAATATACTTCTTTCCTAGTGATTATTGAAACAGCTTGCAAATAAAGGTCCAATTACAGTTAACACCGGCTCGATAATTTCATTGACAATCTAGCACTACATAAATATATTCTCTTAACAAAAGACTGACAATCTTAAGGGCTAAAAATCCACTGTATAAAATATTTGTACTAAAATCCTCAACCGAGAGCAAAACAAAGTTTATTTTTATAATACCAGAATCCAAAACCTTGGGTCAACACAAAAAAAAGAGAAAAAAAAATCATTTACAGATTGCACTTTCAGCTAAGTATCTATATATCCATTATTATTCACTCCCTAAAATGACCTTCAAACTAAACGAAATGAGTAAGAAATTTGTTATCGACACAAAGATAATTTCTAAAGCCAGAATTCCTATATGTATTATGACCGTTTTGCGTTACAACAACAAGACTAGAAATGTCCCATAATAACGGGCGAGAAACTGGTTAAATACAAAGATAAAAAATCTATCGAATAAAATAAATGATAAGAAAATTAGATAATATCTCCAACTAGAATAAGTCTACGTAAAACAGACAGCAAAATCATTCTGGAATGTTTGATGGCTACATTGACAGTGACTCAGGCGAAAGCATGGCTGAACAAGAGAACGGAGGGAGTCTCATCGCTGCGTGCAGTGGACATAAAATTAAAAAAAAAATCGAATGCCGGTACTAGTAAAGAAATAAGAAAACCGCAATCCATAAAAAAAATCAGTCTTATCGACTCTATGATATTTCGAAAAGCCACGTTATTACGTAATTTCGTACGTGAAAGAAAACGTACTCCGCTCGCCTCACGCACCGGAGAGAATTTTTCGCGTGTATAGTAAAAGCAACGCGCCATTCTGTCGAGTGCAAGGAAAAAAAAAACCAATCTAGTAGACACTAGATACAAAATCATGGGCCACCTATATTCCTATTTACTTCGCCAACATCCATTGAAAATCATTAATAAAGCATGTATCATAGGACGCTGTGAGTATCCGACAGCTACTCCAACAATGTGACAAAAAGTTTGAGCGCACGCCATGTTGTCAACTTGTACCCATGCATTCACAATCGCGGCAGGATTTTTCGAATATATAACGCGTACCGGCCACACTTGAATTTTCAGAATTGAAAAGAACCACGGGAAACACAAAGCAGATGGTACTAGACAGGCGAAATTTACTCGGAGTAACCAGAATACGGAGTAAAAACGGAACTTACCTTCGTTCAGACGTATACGACATGTTCCACTCACGGTAGCGCGACGGAAAGGACGAATTCCTATTGCGTCACGAGGAATATTCTTGCGTACGCCGCACTATGGCGCTGCAGGCAAACACGGTGGTTTCGTCTTTAGCACTCTAAAAATAACGTTCTATGAACACAGGACAATTGTTGAGACGCGTTTGGGACGACTACCACGAGTTCTAAACGGTTTCTGGCGGAATTTTACAATTTTTAAAGCGATTTATTCGCTACTGCAGTTACTGCGCAGAGAGGGCAGCTGCGTTTATTACCCAGAATACTTTGCTGAGACGATGGTGGGGGAAATGGCGGGAAACCCGGCAAGTATTAAAAGTCTACCTGATCCTTGTTTGGTGAGATTGCTAAGACCTTTTATCCTTTGAAATTTCCTCTTGACCTGAAGTACCCAATTAATCAGTAATAGGTTAAACTGTGAATTTCCCTAATAACTCCTGGTTGCACTTTCACGGCACAATTATGAATGGGACATTGTGTTAATTTCTCTATCCCTTGATTTATTTAAGTTGAACTACACACATGGCGGGTTATATCTTGGGTTAACGTTTCTCGATGATTTTGATTTGATCACTGAATCTATACGCGATACTTGACAAAATTAATGAACTTTATATTAAATACGTGATATCATAAATATTTTTATGGATAATTAGTAAGACTTACTTTTTCAATAGAAATATTATTTATTTATTACGAAATTCCAATTGGAATAATTCCCGTAGGACAAGATTGGCATGGAAGCCTTTGACAGCAGATGCCATTTTGTTTATAGCATATTTATCTCACGTCGAACATTTGAATGTAAATTTTCAATAGAATGTTAACCCCCTACTGTTTTAATGCTCGTGATTAACTTTGAAAATTTTCATCCACATTTAAAATTCATATAATTGGCGAAATTCGGAGAATTACTTATTTCTAATTCTCACTAAATGTGCTACCCGATTACCATTTTTACAAAAATATGTTACATCAAATTCTGGATAGCAATTTAGTTAACAATCGGCAATAATAAAGTGGTCAGAAGTGACCTGGCATTATGCGAAATTGCTAAGGTTCATGTGATCGGTACTGTTATTCATTTAATGGCCGAGGGATTAACAGGACCTTAAATTGATTTTGTATCATTTATACCTGGAAAAACGCTGAACAATGACGTTTTTATGAAGCTAAGGTAACCCAAAATGCCACCAAGAACAAACCTTAAGAACAATTTACGCTTTCGTGCGAAAACATACACTATGCAATACTGAAAAAGTACATTAATTACAAATAACAACATATAAGATATAAAAAATAGATATAGTCGTTTTTTGTATATACATATATATTATAAAATTATGATTCAGTTACGAAATCAGTTAGATTCCCAAGAGCCATTTTGTAGTTAACACTACAAAAGAGTCCTCAGAATATGAAATTGATGTTGCACTTGAATCATGCACTATATACCTATATACAGTTAGAATATACGTATTATTACTAATATTGCAACCATTTATAAACTTGTATATACTAGTAAACACAAAGTAATAGACGTTGGCAATTTAAAAATTTCTTACTTTGGTATATAATAATTAATAGAACATCTGATATACATAACTATTATGTCCCTAATAAGAAATCGTAACATTGCTGATATACATATGCCTGTTACTCTGTGTTTAGTAGATGTGAAGATAAAAAGGAGTCTATTGAAATTTAGGTAATAATGAACTCTCTATAAATAATAAGTTTCATTATATACAAGCGACACTATATATCAGAGAAAGGCACAACCTAATACGAAAAATAATACAGAAATGGGGAATATAATGTACATGCCCATACGCGGGTAACATGTCGAGATAAGTAAAGTAACATCATTTTCATCAAGATCTATACCATCTCTGGTTGGTACTTCAACAATAACTCTATCGGACGATAACATATTCAAAGAGAATGAACATTCTGTACTATTGAGACAAGACTTTGTTACATTTTCATATTGAAAAGTTGGTTTATAAATATCAAAAACGGCATAGATATCGTTGAAGACAAAATCGTTGTCGCTGTAAAATATATAATAGTAGTAGCCATCCTCGGTAACGTTATGTCTTGTTTGCATATACTTTCCAGTCATCAGATAATCCACATTAGTGCAAAGTTCAGATGGCTCAAATTCACGTGCAAGCAATACCTGACCTTCGTAACAATTCAGTAGCCCATTTTCAAAACTCGAGACTGATGATTCTTCGTATAGCTCGGAAATATTTTTAGCTGCATTATTCCCTCCGTGCTTTATGCCGCGATAGAGAAGAGGCGGTGAATTTACTGCATCTTCGCTCCGCTTTATTCTGATACTTTCTTCGTCCTCTTCTTCACCGCCACTGTTCTCTTCGTTTGAATTGAATTGGGCGGTAAGACGCTTAATGAGAATTGAGCGAGAGTCATAATAGGAGGTGTCTACGAAGGCTTGTTTCTGGATGCTTCTCTTCTTCTTTGTACCCTTCATGTCAATCTTTTCCTTTTCATGATGCAGCATATTTCGCATTTTCTCCTCATACATCTCTTCTTCTTTTTCCTTTTTGTTCTTCTCAATTTCCATTTTGTGTAAACGCTTCTTGGAGTGCCTCAATTTTCTTGTTTTATTCTGTTTTTTGGAATCTTCCATATCCATATGCTTCTGCACATAAAGTTTGGCTGTACGAAATAAATTATCTAATTTAGTATCCTCCATTTTTTCATCTTTTTTAGACAGTTGTTCGATACTAGTCATAACACTATCTTTAGCCGTAGTATCATCAATATTAGCACTTGTTATGGGAATATTTTCAGTATTAGTAGAAGAGGTGTACTCATTCGCAGCATTATTTATAGCTTTTCTATGTAATACGTCATTGCGAATATTAGGTCCCTCTTGAGAATGAATTATTTGAGCATTGCTTTCAAAAGTCACTTTAACTTGTCGTTGTGCTTCTGGTAAATAAATATCAGTGGCAGGAACTTTATTCTTATTATGGTCTAAGAGACCACAAGTACGTAAGTTGCGCTCTCCCTTTACCACAAGTATTGAAGCACCCTGAAATCTGAAATATCAAACAATTGACATCAGCACGATGATGAATACAAATAAGAATTCATCAATACAACTGACCTGGAGCAGACTGATAATCCGACAGTAGCTCCTTTGAGAAGATAAAATCCCCAATATTCCAGAGTATCATCCGGCAAAGTCATGCCTTTCTTCAGTCTTATATGTTTCCGGTAAGATGTTATATCTGGTTTATTTGCCATTTGGAATGCATTGAATGTTCCATTCATTTGTAGAGTATGCTCCTAATACCAAAGAATTATTCTCAGTCCAATAAAAGCTTATAAAAACATAAGTTAATTGAAAGCCGATACTATTTTTGGCTCTTATGTTAGAAAACTTAATATGAATTCATAAAAATCTTACAGAACAAAATATAGTTGACACACCATCGTTGATTTCAAGTATATCAGATTCTGTCACAGCATAAACCACTCTAGCATAGAGACTATGACGTAGATAAAGTGGAAGAACAAGTAAAACTGTTGGCAAGAGAGTAGTGAGCGCACAGAAAATTACTACTCTTTTAATTCCATGCATTTTGTCTATGATTATCGCTGAACACAGTACTATAATCTAATCCCAATTTACTTCTCCAACATGGAAATGATAACTCCCACTGCGTATATAAATAATCTGCCTAGGATTTACACAAAAAATAAAGCTATTGATAAATAGATTATGTCTCCAATTAAACAATTACATATATAAACTGATTTTTTTTTACTATTCAAACAAAAGTACGATTTTCTGATTAAAAAAGGACTTTATTCTTGTTTGAAAACCTATATAGGTGAAAATGAATAATTTCCAGATGTGCGATAAAGAGTTATACAGGTGCAAGAACAATTCAACGAGATAATATAATCTGTCATAAGACTATTTTATCTGACATTTCATTTTGTTGTCATTATGCAAAGATGTACATACAAAAGCGCCATCAATGGGATCCGTATTAAACGACTACCGACTTTTAAAGATACATGGAGGACATTAATTAGGAAGTATGTAAGGATTTCACATTCATTTAACTTTTAATGCGATTTACATTGTTGTTGGATATACGATATATCTCTCAAGGATATACTGTCCCCTGTGAACCTATGGACTTTCAAGAATTCTCAAACAGAACTCATTTCCGTTATTATTAACAAGTGCTGTATTTGCAATCAGCCATAGAATACAAAAATATAAGAAGACGAGCGAAAAGATGTTTCATAAAATATGTATATTGTACGATTCACAAACGGATCATAATTTTAAAAGAGATAAACAACGGAAATCTCGCGATTTTACGAAATAGCAATAAAGTGACGTTATAACGATGAAAATTTCGCGAATGAAAACTGCGCAGAGCAACGCTAAAAATTAAATATTTAAATAACGCAAAAGAGCTCTTACCGTTTGCTGGTAAAGCAGATTACAGAGCATCCTCTAAGACGATAATTTATTTTCATACAGCATTATCGACAGAGTCGTGTAAGTCATCGTACAAAAATTACAGCTAGATGACTCCATATATGTATAAATCAGTATAAATAAATAACAGCATGTCTCGGGTCTTTACCCAAGCGTTAAGTGCCTGAATCAACAAAATCAAAAACAAACAGATTAAAAAATCTATGATAAAGACATACTATTTTTCAATATAATCACTCCGAGACATTCTATATAAATAATATCGAATTTTTCGATTCGATTCAAAATCTGTACTGAACCTAAACTAGTTCAAAGCCATCGAAGGAAACATATCATCCCATAAACTCATTCTTGTCCAAGGATTCATTCGACCAGTGGATCACGCAGGATCCAAAACAAATGTAATTAATGAGCAAAGAGCCGCTAGGAAACGCTCCTGTGCGTGAGTGAATGAAATGAAAAAGAAAGGAGCCACCGTCAGGAAAGTGGAGGACAAATAAATAGTATACGGCAGGGATCAAGATGGAATCGGTTACTGCTGGAAGGGCGTGGGGGGGGGGGGGGGGGGGAGGACTATTTCGTCAAGCTGCACGTGGAGTTCATTGACTTAAGCAACAGCAACGATCAATAATAGACCCTACCGGATCCTGGGTTGCGACAAGATTGTTGTGGATGGTAGAGAAGCAGCTTCGTTGGCTTCGTTACGCAACTCTTGCAGCGTTAAGATACAACGCATGCCTATGCGTACACATTACTCCGAAGGTGTTACGACATCCCAGAGTCCTCTATTTCTTTTTAAATTTCTTTTGTGCATCCGCCATCACTGCCTTACTTAAACTGCTTCTCGATGGCTCTCTCACATCCTTTCCTCTAGGTCTTCTTCTCGGTGGATCCACGAGCAACCTCAGCGTTTGTTTTTTTTCTTCGACCTCAGTATAGCATTGAAAAAAATTGTAATAGAATTTTCTATCAACATAAAATTACAAATTGTACATATCATTTCCATGATTTATCCTCAGTGATTTTACAACTCTACTTGTCGCTGTATCTTCCAAGTGTCCAATGATACCTTAAAAATGCAAGCACTTCGTTACAATACTCGCTGACTTTCTCCCAGGAAGTTCAACATCCGAAAGCACACATGCTTATGCGTCTAGATCGGTGCGACTCGTACAGCACGCGTGGACTGAAGGATCCAAGAGTAAAATATTTTTTTTTGTCATGAAAGTAGAACAAAGGAAGCGACACCAAAAATTCTTATCAAACACGATCCACGTAGATAAGAATAAAATAAAATAAAATTGAAATACTTTCTACCGGGTATAGATTTTCGTACATGGTTCAGATAGGTCACTCTGTTTACTATTCACCTCCTGACACGACATCCTCGTAGGTCTATACTCTCCGACCTCGGCCCACGACATTTCAAACAAATCGAACGCATGTATTTGCGATGATAACCCGATAGAAGATAACTGCATCACGTACGCTGCCCATGTAAATAACAAACATTGCCTACGATACGTTCGATGAATGACAGAAGCCAATGTGGCACTCTTATAGATAAAGTGTTCGATGATAAGAGGAAACAGACTTTTAACAACAAAAAAAAAGTGTAACAATAAATTATAGACGAATTTATCAATAGAACCGCGTCCGTACAAGAAAATATCAATTCGTTAGCTTGACGATAAAAGACAAAATTTTCTAATCGAATTTAAAGGGACGCCAAGAACGTTTATCATAAATCGAAATAATTTTTATTAACGACACGAGCGTTTGGACTTTCGCCAATTTTCATCGAAACCTATGCAGTTGTCCAAATTTTGTCCACGAAAAATTAATTTGGATATTTTTGGAGAGAAACAATTTTTTTTTTTCATCCCAACGGATACAGTGTCTCGACGAATGCGTTGCGTAGTGAAAATTTTCTAAGATAAAAAAAAGGTGCCTGAGGTACTTAAAATTTTTTTTATTTCTTTTCCAAGGGCCATTCCACATCTCTGTGTTACGTAACCTGGCACGGATGACTCGGAGAAAGAAGAGAAAGCTGGCGGTGCATTAGTCTCTCGCCTCACGGCCTTGCTGTGCTGCAGGGAATGGCATACGAACTGTTGCACGTGGTACCTGCTCGGTCAGCGACCTTAACCAAACAATTTTCTACCACCTTCTGGAACCTTTTCAAAATATCTTCTGAACTTAGCTAGAAATCACTTAAAAATTAAATAGAACTTTTTACTGTATAAATAAATATATAATATATACATTGTATACACATTTCGTAAGCTGAGCTACGAAATTTTGCACGGACCTGTACGAGATACTCTTTCGGATCCAAAATCAAAATATGTAAATGGTTCAAAAAAAAAAATTCAAAAAATTATTTTACTTTCTAACAAGTAAAAACAAATCATTCACGTTCATTCGAAGTTTACGGTAAAATTTTTAAATTACTAGAACTTCCGTGAATAATAATTATTTTTATCATTTGAATTTTTATCGCCATTGCTGTCTGCACTTTATACTACCCGATTGCTCCTGGGACTGAAAATATCCAATATTTTCTTTTTTCTTTTAAATTTAAAAAGATCCCTGGATTTCGTGTATCTAACACAATTGTGTATCTTGGTATGTTTTATATGGACAAGAGTAGATAAACTCTCGGCATACGAATGCTTTGTGTACGTCATAAAACAGTCGTTCTTATATATATATACATACTCGCCATTGTATATAGTATACATATATATTATGGATACGCATATGCGTGGATGCACCCCAAGTTTTCTGTTTTCACGCGTGCAACGTATTTAACGATCTATTACGTAACGCTGTGACCTACATTTTCTGGGATATTATGCTTCCTGATGAATTCCTCTTTATTTAAATATTTCGTTATGTCTTTTACATTTCGTTAGAAATAACTAACGCAAACATAAACGAAAGGACAATCCTTGTATTTTTATGTTCGTACGTAATTTTCTCGTTACTATTGAAAATTTTTGACGACTCGATGGATACGTATATATGTGCATTTCAATACCGAAGACAAAATGAGCGACGTGAAAATTTTGGCTCATTTGCAAATTAGTGCGTGACTAAATTTTCACGGTTTAAGAGCGATAAGATAATATCGAGAGCCATCGAAAGGATAAAAAGGAAAGGCCAAGATGAAAGGAATACGTATTTTTAGAATTAACGGTTAAAAATTTTTTTTTCTTCCTTTTTAAATCTCACATAATTTTGAATATTTATGAACTCCTTTCAATCTCTTTTGGTTAAATTAGATTTTTTTTTTTTATTCCTGTTCAACTCCAACACAATACTCGAATATTTATAAATTTCTTTTAATCTCACTCGGTGTAGTATGCTTTATAAAATAATATATAAAAAAGAAATTTGTCTTTCCTGCAAAATTTCATTAGCATTTGTATTTTTTTTATTTTTCAAAAAACTTTGATTCGACTACCCAAATTTTGAAATCATAATCAAACGATTATTATCTGTTATCTCGGGTACTCAGATCTATTTATTTCCTTTTTTATTTCTCGAGCCTTTCGCGCGTTCCTCGAACCCTCGTGTTTTCTCTTAGAAATAAAAAGAAAGTCATCTCCATTCCGCAGTTCGATAACCGCGCGTAATCGTTGCTGTTGACATGTAAAAAAATCACGGGTAAAGAAAACCAAGTGATAACGCGTCTCCACGCGCGCGGGCTCGACGTCTCTACACATAATTAAGCATCAAACGCGCCGTTGGATTATCGTTATCATATTCTAGGTTTATCGCGCCTCATACATTTGCGAACAGCAAATATCCTTTAAAACAGCAACTCAGCAATAACGAATACAATTTCTAGTCAGCCAAATCCTTCGTCTATCTTTACCCAAGATTGCCGATAACTATGACGATTTTTTATATGTTATCAGTGAAAAAGAAAAATTTTCCTACCTCATTCATCCGCCCTATAAGCATGCCAATCTGTAAGCATAAAATTGAATGACTTTCATTTTTCAAAGGACTCGGACTATACGAGAAAAAAAAGCCCAAGAGATGTCTAATTCGAAGCTTTTTCTCAAGAATAAAAGAAAGAAGAAAAAAAAGTCCATCAAGCATCCGTATGGTTACGTATGTAAATTTACCCAGTAAAATCAAGCAACACGTATCTCGGCATCGCAAGAGAGACAAACAAAATCGACCGACCGCCTTGACATTATAACTTCTCCGTATTCCTATACACATTTACGTGCCGTTGCAACGTGAACGCGCAAAGCACGCGCCAACCTTATCAACAATTGGCAAGGCGTCATATTACGTCACTATAACGTATTGGACGCATGAGCACAGGCAAAGTAACCATAACGCATTGCAATACTTATGAGAATTAACGGTGAATGAATTAGCGATTAAAAACCGTTAATAAAATTATATACCTTTTAAAGTAATCGAGCAAAAAATTAATCACAACAAGATAAAAGATAAGAACGAATAACCAATAAAAGGTTCGCATCAAAAGTCCTCCCAAATAACGTGACAAGTTCAAGCATTGAAGTTCAACGCGTCCTCGTAACCTTCACTGAATCCATAGCGCGATATGGTGCATAAGAAAAAATGGAAAAAAATAAAATCATCAAAATATCTCAAACTTGTGCCAAGCTGTTTCGTGCGCTGATAGAAACGCGTCACGAATCCACCGACAGCCGAATTCGAAGAGGAAAGAGGCAAGTGAATCGACGCTGGCTTTGTGTGTAAGGAGATTACCACGTGCCGGAGTAAATTTATAGTTGAAAAAGGTCAGGGCTGTCGGGCGCAGATATCGTTCGTGTGGCGAAGTCAAAACGTCCAAATTTATCGCGGAAGCATAATGACAGATGGCACTGTAGCTGTGAGATTAAAATACGAGATATTATTATTATGAAATTTAAAATAAAAAATAAAAAATTTTTTTCTCTCACAGAGAGAACGTAGTAAGTTTTCTCGGATATGTCATCAATGCCGTCGATAACGATATTCAGTGTGCGTGACATTGAATCGATTGACTGCTATGTGTATTCGAATTGTTATCGTGTGTTGACTATTTTTAAATTATGCCATTTCAATTAATAAAAGTCATTGCCGTACTGATCTACGAGTAATTACGCTATATGTAATTAATACGAAAGGTTACGTAACACTTTTGATAAATATCGAGCAGGTACGTTTGGCTACGATCGAATCTATTAACCCGTAGTAAGTAAACCAATAAGTATCTCCGGGAAATGATTATCGCTTGCGCGTCAAGTTTCAAGGACGCATTCGTGCCGCCTGTCGGACCAACTGTTTCTCGTTAGGCCGCAAATTAAAAATAAAATGTCACAAAAGATTAATAAACTTCCTACCAGCTTTCGTTCGCGTGCTTCTTCGTCACTCGGGACAAGGACGCTGTACAGCGGACAAGAATACAAAGAGTCGGTGCCGTTTAGAATTTTTTTTAAAATTCCAACTGGTCGGACTGTTCGATTTCGTAGTGGCTCGGAAAATCTATTCTTCTTGGAAAAAGCTGTCTCAAGGCACAGCATAAATATTCAGAAAGTGCCACTGTGTAGCAGTCTGCGAATTAAATTCTAGGTCAATGCTGTAGCGCGCGTGTCTACGTTTTAACCTATAAATAAGTAACCCGTCGACCTAACCTAACCTATCCTAAGGATATTCAAATGAGAATCGGACCTAATTCGTGTCGCGAACAATTTAAAATCCACAGGCCGCGCTCGTCGTCATTCAATGTGTACGTACGAGTGTTTTGTAGGGACAACATCCTACGCTTGGAATTTGTGTACGGGAGCGATTTCGTGGCTGCTCAACGGAAGCATCGTCATCGTCAGCATATCCGGTTTTTGATGCTCATAACGGCAACGAGACTGCGTCAGCGTGTGCGTTACCTTCGCCATTTCGGTTCGGACGGGACGATTGCGATGTGCTTCTCTAAGGTCGCACTCGACGACTACGGCGTCGGCATAGCTTAAAACAAGTCGCGTTGAGATTGGTCAAGGTACGACACCGCTCTAGAGACCGACCCCCCACTACTGGGACTACGACTGGCTCGGCTCTTTCAGCGCCATGAAAACAGGCTCTTGGCAGGAGCAGCGCAGAATAGTTGGGTATATGTATACTGTGTGTATATATATGCATATATATACACACACACACACGTCTGTCTATGATAAACCAGCCCATGCAATATAAAAACGAAGCCATTGAGAGAGCAGTGAGAGTGTTGGGGAATAAAATGAAAAAAAAAAAAAATGATACAAGTGGAAAACCAAACGTCACGCTAATAACGGCTACCGAATTAAATTCTCGTCGATATATAATATATGCAGAGATAAAAGACGATTCGGGTATAATAGTAGTTAAGAGTATTTATAGAAATTATTAGTCGACGAGGTTGTGTGAGCAAGTGCGATGTAGTAATGATCCAACGATTTGAAGGCATGTGACGGTTACTTAATTCGATCGCTTACCGATAGGGGCGCTCACTCCCATAAGTTCAGCAACGGCAGGAGAGCAGAAGGGAACGTAGCCAGCCACGCAGCGTCCAATGCCCCGAGCTTTGAGGCAGTCGTCGCGGTTTCGCCGTTCTACACGTGCAGCATACGCAGTGGGTCATTGCTCCTACACGCGGCACTGTCAAATAATATTATTACACGATGGCTGACACCTGCTTAGCGAAAAATTCATGACCTTCGCCATGATATCGTCGTTTTCATTGTCGTCATTGAATTTGATCGTTCGAAATGTTGCCTTCCAGCGAGAACTAACGTGAAAAGTCTGCACGGAGACGGAGAGAGAAATCGTAATCGGTACCATTATTATTGTCGCAGGATTCTCCCAGCAGAGAGCGCAGACGACAGCCTACGTGACATCGACGATGAAATCCTTTTCGGGTTTTGACCTCGAGCCGCACTATTTGTCGGTGGATGGTTTATTTGACTTCTTTTTTTTTTTTTTGAAAATAGATTTTATGCAATCGCCAGGTGTAATAAATAAAACATGACGCTGGGTGTGGTCACGCTTGTTTTTTAAAAAGACAAAGTATCTTTCGATTTTCTTAATACCCAATCAGCCACTGTACAGGGCGAATGGGGTGCGCGTGTAATTCATGTCGCTAATTGTGCATTCGCCCATTCGATAGCTGACGCACGAAATCACGATGTCAGCCAAACTTTGCGTATCCACGTTACACTCGCGGGGTGCTGCGTCCTTAAAAAAAAAAAAGAAAAAAAGTCTAGCATCCAAACCTCCGTCTATTCATTGCACGTAAGGTATTTCGAAGGGATCGATACCACGTCTTCTCCGTGTCCTTTCACCCTTCAGAAAACCCACCCTCGTATTCCCTCCTCAAGATGGTGCGTTAAGGCCCGTGTCACTTTCTCTCCCGGAACATTCAGCGCCCTGTAAACTTCAGCGTTGGTAGTATGGGGGGTCAACGTTACCCCCTGTGGTAGAGGTCGTGGGGTTGTGATTCGGTGTTGGTGCACGTGTCCGGTATGTGTGCGTGACGCTGCTGCGCAGGGATACGGGGGATAAGTTGTAAACTCGCCCGCCACCCTTCCCTGTCCCCTCGGTCGTTCTGTGTGGAATATCCTTTATATATATATATATATATATATATATGTGTATATATACACCATTTTTCGATAGGTGTAAGGGCTGAGTGGGAGTGGCGCACGCGTACTATCACGTACATATTTGCCCTGTACGTACACTAGTGTGTACATTGTGGTAGGAAAATATGGCCGAAAACCCGTTGATATAAATTCTAAAATACCCCGGAGCTCGGAAATCAATGGTTACGCTCTCTCCACGTGGCGACGTCGCCGTCTACTGTACATGCGAGAAACGATATTTACATTTGTTATGCTCGCACGTGTATAACTCCTCGTTGATATAATGTTACTCTGGCATTCTTTTGTTATTTAAATTATTTACGTATCAAGCATTTGCGAACGATCGAATATCCAATTTTCGCAATACGAAGGCGCTTTGGCAATTTCTTAGAAAGATCTGTACGACGGATAAGGACTAAAAGCGTATTGACATATTTCTTGTCAATTTGCAAGTACTGTTTTCACCTATGCAACTTGCCGAAACTCCGAAATATTATATATTCGTACATAGCCGATACGACGAAGTTTTGATGTGCGATCGTATATATAGATATATTAATAGATAATGTATATACTCATGATACATAATGTACAGTAATACCGGGAACGATACTAGTCAATTTTTTATCTAAATTTTATTTTGAAATTGTTACGTGTATTTTGATACGTCAATTTTTGCACCTGTCGGTACAAAGGATCGTTCGCTTGCATATAATTTTTTTTAATCTCTCGTGATAACGCGCGTGCTTCTTTATTATCGCGATAAAGGAATTTCGCAAAAAAAAAAAATTTCTCCAATATTTTTTTCCCCCGTTAATCGTCTGTTTGTCGCAATCTCAAATTAACCTAAAAAATTTGGACAAATTATATCGCGACGGCAAATATCGTTCGCACATCAAAAGACGTTCGCGAGACGGTGTATCGAAGAGACGAGCCGAGAGCTTCTGAGAATACGGAGGGCATCGATAAAACAGCGATAATACTATTTTCAAGCGAGTGACGTAGTCGCGCGCTGGAAGACGTGTCAAACACATTCATGCGGGCAAAAGCCGAGCGCAAATATTCGAACTTGGCCCAGATTCTCTTCTACATACATATTTTTTTTTTTTTTTTTTTTTTAGGTTACGTTAAAACCTCGCCTATGCTTGACAAAGTTTCGAGAAGAGATCTAGAACAAAGGAAAAACATTGTTAACGACATTGGGCATTATTGAATTTATAAAAATTTCATTTTATATTTTATGTGCCAGGTAGCGTCTTTGAGTTACTCGGAGTGCGTCGTTTCGACATACAGTCGGCACACTGAATATAAAAACGCCGAGTGCATCGGTTGCAGCAACGAGTAATTCGAACGTTGGCCCCGTTAGACGCGCCATCTTTATTTTTCTTTTTCTTGATCCCCAGTGCTTTCACCATCAAAATATACGCTCTTGGAATGGCTCCCAAGTAGCATGCAAGATTCGGAACAGTACTGGCACTATGGCTGCATCATGGCGGCGTATAATAATAATAAAAAAAAAAAGAGTATTGTTTTTCTGTAATCCTTAATCGGAGAGAGAGACAATATATATCGTAAATTGAAAACAGATGTCTGTCCCTAGATTGTGAATAAAACTATAGATTAACCTAGTAATGATTATAAGGCAGGTAAGACATGTGAGATGTATTAATTATAAAAAGACGCATGAAAGAAAGTTAACTTCATCGACGAAAATTGTAAAAGTGTCACGATGTGCGTACGCGTGTCTCTTTTTCTAACGTACACACAACGATAGTGGAGCCTCTATCAATGACAAGGCAGTTCCAGGCAAGAAGACGCAACGCAGAAAACAGAGACCAGGCCCATGGCGCGAAGAGGGGAAGATAAATAGCGAGTTCACGCATAGCTTTCCAACGGCAGAAGGAATCAAGAGAAAGAGAGACGACAAATAGGTGGAGGCATAAAGAGAGAAGCATTTGATATTTGGTTTCGATGTGGGAGTCATGAGTGAGAAACAAGTGCGTGAGAGTGCGTGCGTCTGTCTGTGGATGCACGAGTCGAAGCCAGTCCGCAGGTCACCGCGTCCTCTGAGTATGCGGTAGCCAACTCTGTTTCACTCGTTGGATGAGATCGTTCGTCTCTCTCCGACTAACGTAGCCCCCCCAGTCACTTTCCTCGTACTCCACGTCCTCGTCGTAACCCTCGACGCCTAACCTAACCTCTTCCTCCTCCTCCTCCTCCTCCTCCTCCGTCTCCGCCGCCACCGCCACCGCCACCGCCAGCAGCTCCTCGTCGACGAGCAAGCGCGTATCCCCCCGTTGTGTTATTCCTTGCTTGGCGAGACTCGTCCTTGTCTGACTCGCACGCGCGACTCTCGACGGAAACCCCGACGACTGCCTCCACGTGCTGCCAGCGAACACTTGGTCGCCCTAAATTGTAGGTCGCCGTCGCACGGCCACCAACAAGGAGTGGGGGGTATCGTGGCGTCCCTGGCGCTCAACTTCGGCTCGGCTCGTGCATACTTCGGAAGTGATCGATCGTTTCCGTCGCTCTTCGGCTCGAGTAGGAGGTAAACATTACACAGTATGATTGGTCGTCCCGAGGCGGGTCCTTCGGTTTTTCTCGCTTTTAAACGTTTATCCCTGTTATACGGAGAGCAGTGAATTAAACGCAATCCGGCGAAATACCTCCTTTAACGCGAGTGCGATTGTTATATGAGTTTTGACACAAGCTAACGGAGTGTTCCGACTTTCGGAATGGGAGACACTTTTTCGATAGTCGTCTCCGTCATAACCTGTGTACCTGGGATCCTTTTGTCATCTTGGTCTTGTTTTTACGGGCATGGACCACAGTTCTTCAACGTACATTGCTACTACCGTTACTGTTAGTACTACTATCAACGATATCACTGCTACGTGATTTTACGCATTTCACATATATGAAGATTATTGGCACTACTGTTCCTTTGAGGTATGTCATCTTTTTTATTTACAGTAACTTTCGATTTATAACAAACACCGTGTAATGTACACTCTTTTTTGACAATGAATACACATCTTTAGCGCTTTTATTTTTTTATTTTTTCGCATGACTCATTTCGTAAACTGGAACAAGCATGTTTTCCCGTTATCTTTCTTTCATCGTTAGACAGATTCCTTTTCTGACGCTCATGCCAGTCGTACGATAACAAAGTGACATTAAAAATATGAATAACATTGCGAGCTTTTAATGTCCATGTCTCGTTACACGAATTATATTACCAAAACCTTGTTTAAACTACATTAGAAAATCATGCTCCCAATATATAAGTCTTCTGTGGATCCTCCTCGAATTAGATTTCCCAAGATCTAGATCCGAAAAACAAATTCCCTCGCCCTGTCAATTCCTCATGCATTCCATCGAGATTCAATAAACACTGCGAAGTATCGATACAAAAAAAAAAAAGACAATCCCTAAAGGATAATCATTGATGCAACGAATTGCGCATCCTCAACGGCGCAGTCGAGTTAGGCCCTCGTTAGGAAGGTCCCTTCAGTTACAACACTAGGGCCAATTTGTCCGATCAATAATATTTTTACATCGCCATTCTCCCGTGTCCTACTCTCTATTTCTCTCTCGCTCACTCTCCCTCCAAGCACATCTCACTGTCTCATCTTTTACCCCCCCCCCCCCCCCCCCTTAAACGATACAGCCCTGTAATAAAAAGTCATCGCGTACTGCCTAAATGTGCACATATATATGTCTCTTGTACATTACTAACCACATACTATACACAATACGTGTATACTATATACATAATTCTCGAGGCATCGTGATTTTTTGGAGGAGGAAAAAAACCGAAGTAAAAAAAGACGTTTGCTTTCGGTAGGTTCGCGTCGCAAAGTACAGCACTGTGATGTAACGCAACGTCCTTACCGCGCGGCGAGTTGCACGAGGTCGGTGATCGCTATAAAAAAATGTAGAAGGTACACGTGGAGGCAGCGGCCATTGGTTTCTACCGTAGTGGCTCGTCTCGTTGCACGGGAACCGCTCCCGACTGCTGCCTCACGGCTATGAGCGTCGCGCGTGTAAGCCCCAACCTATCCTGGCGGCCGTCGCGACGCGGCCATCGTGCAGCATTAATAACATTGCGCCGTTCCCCAGATAGAGCCGGGATCGTTCTTTTTTTTTCGTCCAGTTTTTTTTTATTTCTTTCTATCTCTCTTTCTTGCCAATTTCGGATATTATCGGTAGACTACGAAAATAAATTAAATTATCGGCCCACGCCTCTATGACCGGGGTTATAATTTCATTTTAATATCTTACTACACTCAAGGAACTCGCATGCGATCCCTATTCAGATCACGTATTCATTTCTGTGGTTTACGATGCGCTAGGGAACTTGGGCTTTTTTTTTTAATCATTATTCACGTTAGGAATGATTCGGTAGGATTTCTTTTTTTTTTTCCCCCTTTGTCCCCGATACCTGCACAGGTGTTGCAGGTATTATATTTTCGTATTCGACGACAATGGCAGACGCCGAAAGGTTTGAGGCCCTTCTTTCTGTCGCCTGGCAAGTAGTAAAGGCAGTCCCTGGGAAACGTGAGTGTGCGCGCTTGAGAAAGTGTGAGTGCGCGCGCGCGCGCGTTCCTTTCCTCTGCGCTCGCAGTGCGTGGCTGCACAAGTGGGCGTTTTTGGGGGCTTGGAAAAAGAGATATAGTTGGTGGCTGACGATGGTAGTGGGGTCGCGAGCTGTAACACGAAGCGATTCAGGTCGGTGCGTAATCAACGCATACGCATATGCACAGTCGCATCCCAGTGGTAAGGAGTGCACTGGAACGGCGGCTTAACGATAGTCTCCGATCTACCTCAAATAAAGCTACCTCATTGAAACAGTAACTGAATATAAGACTGTAAGGCGCCAACTATAAGAAGAAAAGGCAGTGTGTATCGCTGTTAGGTATCACACTGCGAGCGTACAACTAGGAAAACCTGCATACCTGAGCTATAAATAAATATAATACTAAAATCATGGATCCGATTTTACGTGACATTACTAAGACTGGTACGACTGGTTTTTAAAGAATATTTCGAAAAAAAAAAAGAAAAATAATACAAAGTATGAATTTTTGTATTCGCTCAATACGCTCGATATTAATTGTTTTTTTTTTCGTGTCCTCTCCTTTTTCCAGATAACCCCTGGACTCGTACAACCAGGATGGTGGGTTTCTATCAAACGGAAATTATCTCTGGCCGGGAAGCAACCTCCATGCCGCTATCTACTACTGTACCAGAGTGTCTCGATCCCATGAACTCCGTGAAGAATCTCGTATGCAGTCCCGACCTGAGTGTCTTCGGGACACCATCGGCGGATACCCTCAGTCCCATAAACGACGAGAAGATCTATCAGTGTCTATTGTGTCACAAGAGTTTCGATCAGAAGAGCGCTTATCAAAGTCACTTGCGCTCCCACGGGAAGGAGGGCGAGGATCCGTACAGATGCAACATATGCAGCAAGACGTTCGCGGTTCCTGCCAGGCTGACTCGTCACTATCGCACCCATACGGGCGAAAAGCCCTACCAGTGTGAATACTGCAACAAGTCCTTCTCGGTGAAGGAGAATCTGAGCGTGCATCGGCGAATTCACACGAAGGAACGGCCCTACAAGTGCGACGTGTGCGAGCGCGCCTTCGAGCACAGCGGCAAGCTGCATCGTCACATGAGGATACACACGGGCGAGCGACCGCACAAGTGTTCCGTGTGCGCAAAGACATTCATTCAGAGTGGCCAGCTAGTGATCCACATGCGTACGCACACCGGCGAGAAGCCGTACGTGTGCAAGGCCTGCGGCAAAGGTTTTACGTGCTCGAAGCAATTGAAGGTTCACACGCGCACGCACACGGGCGAAAAGCCTTACACGTGCGATATATGCGGGAAATCGTTCGGCTACAATCACGTGCTGAAGTTGCATCAGGTGGCGCATTACGGGGAGAAGGTCTACAAATGCACCCTCTGTCACGAGACGTTCAATTCGAAAAAGACCATGGAGATGCACATCAAGACCCACTCGGACTCGGCGAGCAGCTCGCCGAGGGACTCGCCGATAGAGCCGATGATCGAGATTTCCCAGGGTGCCAGTAGCACTCTGAGCAACGCCAGTAACAGTAGCGATAAAGAGAATAACAAGACTGAGGAGGCTTGCGCTGTGAACGATGCCGCAGCCGTCGCCGCTGCTCACGCTTACATACAGCCTCGTGACTTTTCCTATTATTTGTATTCGCGCGACGGACAGTACACGCAGCCAGTGAATTCGGTCGGTGTCAATCCGGCCCTGTTGGCAGCTGCGGCAGCGGCCGCGGCCGCCGAAGAGAGGATCTTTCAATCGTCCCCCTCGACCCTGTCGGTAACCTCATCGTCGGGCGGCTCCTGTCAGTCTCAGGGTGGATCGACGCCGGATTCTCATGTATTCCTATATCCAGACGTCGCGACCAGCTACAATCCTTATGGGTTGCAGTCCGAGCTAAGTAACAGCGAGTGCTCCTTGCTCAATCTACCTGGGAATGACGCGAGGAGGAGGGTCGAGGCCGCCCTGGAAGCTGTCGAGGAGGAACGTCAACGGGAGTACGGTGTTATCAAGGTCGACAGACAACCCATACTCACGCCCCCCAGTAGTAATCCTGTGAGTCCGGCACCTTCGCCGGATCCCCTCGACCTGGCTATACCTGTCAGAGAGACACTGATCTTGCCCCCTAGGAAGAGGAGCAAGATGATCCTGGAATCTATGGAGAGTGAAAGGACGGAACTGGCCTCTCAGAGACAAAACTCCGTTATACAGTTTGCGAAAGCGTCTTAGTGCGTCCGTTTAATATTATTATTATTATTATTACTATTATTACTATTACTACTACATACTACTATTATAGTCGTCATTCAACATCAGTTTTAACGCTGCGGGCTATTTTCTTATATTACAATGTCGAGATGATATTCCTGTTTCTGTAATTGATTTTCGATTGTGAGTATCGACGCGTTGTCCGAGGATCGTTGCTTCTTTCTTTACTGTTATTTTTTTCTTTTCTTTCTTTCTTCCACGGCGCATGCGTGCGTACTATTAGTACTAATTACTACCGCTATTATTATTATTATTATTATTGTTTTTAGTACTACCACTACCACTACTACTATTGTTACTACAACCACGTCTACTACTCTTCTCCATGGGAAGAGATCATTGGTGCACGGGACACTTAATTAATTCTTTCGAGTGTCTCTAATTTCTTTGACGATACGCGAGAGTAGTGATTTTTTTTTATGGGAGTCAGGAAGAACGGCTGATTGATTGATTAGTTCTTTCTTCGTGACGAAAATCCTTAAATCGAGTGACTGACGTAAAAGTCCGTATGTTCGTGCACGAAGCATCTGATTTTTCACATTAGCATCGGAGGCGTCATTGACTGTGGTCGGCGGTACGTTCGATAAGGAAAAACGTGACTGGAATTAATATGGAGAAAAGGAGGGGAAAAAAGACGCGTCGTGTAAAAAATATGTAAAAATAATATTTAAAGACGGCAGTAAGTAACAGAGAGAACGATATACATACGTAGGATTGTAGAACGTGACGATTTCTCGGAAGTTGTATCTAATTATTTATTGCCCTATCTATAATATCTCTTTATCTATGTCTACGTGTCTATTGTTTAACTCTTAATCCTCGTTAAGAAGTACCTTTTATAGTTTCACGTTGAAAGATGAGATTGAATTTTCTTTTTTAAAAAAATATCCGAAATCTACCTTTCCGCCCTACGAGCTGGTCCGTAACTCGGGTCGACCCGAACAAAATCTCGACGGGATGAAAGCCTAAGAAAGCCTCGTGGTCATCCCTTAACCCTTTAACTACCAAATGCTCCTGCAGGACGCGTTGACTGCGTACCGCTGTTACGTAGTGAATTAATATACTTATTTATATCGATGTATTCCTATCAACGTAATCCCGGCGGGAGTATTTTTTTAATTTAATTTTTTTATTTATTCAAAATAAATATAGAATTTTCTTTTTTCTAATATTACAAAAATTCAGTAATCGTAGATTCATTCGACCTGTGTCAGACCTAGACTTTCTTCGAGAGACCAGGTTTCTTTTAAACCAGCGTATCCTGGTACGTAAAGGGTTAAGATGGCGGAAATTGAATTTTAGAAATTTTCAAGCGCGAAGTTGGCAATGAAAAAAAAACCAAAGCACCATACTGGAACAATCTAATTACTTTATCGACAGCTCGAAAGACTATTACGGAATCGAGATTTCTGCTTCTAATCTTCTTCTCTTTATTGGCATCCGAGATATACACCATTGACAATATATGGGAAACGCGCGTTACACTCTCTCGTTAATTTTTGAACACCCGTTACGCGGCAAAGAAACATGCACGAGGGATACACGACAAAAAAAAATATCGTAGTGATCGCGGCTAGAGACTACAAGCACCAAACAATTGATATCTCTGTGATAAGAACTTCGTACTACCAGAGTATTGAGGGAAGCTGAGCCCACTGCCAGTACAAGCGTATATATATATATGTATATATTATATATAATATATATATATATATATGTATTATACAGGCGTATACATACATGTTGTGTGTGTACAGTATAAAGTAAAATGCGAAACAAGATAATACGACAAACGTATATCGTATATGCATATGCACATGCACGCATGTATACATATATGTGTGTATATATATATATACATACGTATAAGTATATGGTGTGGTATACTGTACGTATAGGCTTATATTTATATTATATTCGACCTATTCTTCGTAATTTAACGATTAACATGTAATTATTATTATTATTATTCTTTATCGTAAGGTGAAGTTAGATTAAGTTTCTTCCATTTATATTATCATTTCTTATCTATCTCTCTATTATTATTATTATTATTCATAAAGCGAAATATACCCTCTGTCCGAGGGTACTTTTCGTTTTTACGGCGCGGTAATCTTTCTTCCCCTTACTTGCACTTTTAAACGATTTACCGATCTTGGCAAGGATCCTGATTTTTTCGATACAATTTGCCAGGACGGTGAATCGTTTGGGTTCGCATAGCGGATAAACAGAACGAGGGAAAGAGGATAATCAAGAGGAGTAGAGAAAATGGATTTTAAAGAAAAAAAAAAAAAATCGTTGCAACGCGATTTAACCGCGAATGAAAATAATTGTGTCGCGACGAGGAACGTGTACGTGTCTCTGTCCTTTTTATTTCTTATAAATTTGTTATCATCCCGCGTGACACGCGCGGCGGATGCCACGTCATCGATAATTAATTAATAATTTACTTCGCACAAGGATACGCACTGTATCCCCGTTGGCGCATCGAACTGATCACCACATAATGACTAAAAAGAAAATCTACTAGAATTAATGGTTCACAAGTGCAGAATAAGATACAGACACCCGTACGTACATATAATTAAAAGAAAGAAAAAAAAAATAATAATAACTTATACTAAGGCTCATTGGTTCGACTATCAGGCACGCATCGCACGACGATGAATTATCATTATAATTCTTTTGCATCTTGAAAAATGTATTTTTATCGTCATTCTGGATGAAATTGTCAGTTTTCGCGGCAAAGAAAAAAAATCGTAGCTACTTCGATCGCCAGCACGCGGGTCAGCGCGAAAATTTTACTTTTTCCGGCGTCGAAGTCACTCGCCATTTTTTTTACATATGTATATAGATATACTTACGTGGGCATCACGTCGATCCGTATCCGTGAATTTATTTGGTCCAGGGTAAAGGATTAATCGTGCAAAAGAAAAAAAAAAAAAAAAGTAGGGAATAAATCCAAAATCAAGGGCACTAATATTTTTCGAGTCACGTTATCAATGACATGAAACGATAAGCGATTATGACGGTAATGATTGAATACTTCAGCGTCGCGTGGTGCGTGCGCGCGAGGGAGAGAGATTTAAGAAAATTGAAGGAAAGAAAAAAAGAAACGAAGAACGGTGTGTCTATAGATGTGCCGATGCACGCAAATAGAAATGTAAACATTTCGCTCGTAAACTCGTGATCGGCGTGTTTACCGCCGCGGGCCACCGTGGGAATTACGCGAAACGAGGAAAATATCCTTTCCGTTTAGTGGAGAGGGGAGACGACGTAAAAAACCAGAAAAGAAAAAAAAAACGAAAAAAAAAAAGAGTAAAAAAAGGTAAAAGTAACAAAAACTTAAAAAATTTCTCAGGATCTTAATAATAACGTTCACGAAGACTCTTTGTTCTCGCAACCGTTAATTAGTCATTGACGCAGTGAAATTATCATGAGCAGCCCGTTATTACTATACATATACATATACATAAAAATAATACTTAAAACTAGCGCCAGTCTGACGCGAACCGCCTGCCATTAAAGTGTATATTGTATGTTAATATATATATATATTTATATATATATATATAACGAATATATATTTATAAATTAATATCAGCGAACAGACGTATACATATTATCGTATAGCGTAAGTTTATAATCGAATTTGAAAGTAGAACAGTTCGTGTACTAGCTAGTTATTAATTATTACGTGAAGTGCGAAATGCAATAGCTGCAACTGTCCGCTGCACCAATCGTCCCGCAGAGCCGCGCGAGGGCGCGAATCGCGTACGTGTAAGGATACGCGTTAGAGTGACCCGGGGACAAAGGAGAATGATAAGGAAAGTAAGAAGATGACGGCGATGCCGAAGAGCGAGGCGACGATGGCGACAGCGGCGGTTACGTCGTGACTGTGTGTTGTTACGTTGTTTATTTTTGTATATAGTCTCGAAAGCATTATATTTAAATTTAAGAGGTTGTCTGTTGGTACGTGAATGATTTATTCGTGGTATAGCTGATTTTATTATTAATCTGATGAAGTTGCGCTAAATCGAGTGCAGTTCGCGGCCACACGAGCCAAAAGTGCACCGTCGTAATACGAGAAAATAAAAAGCATTTTCAGTTATTAAAATATACATCCCGACTGTCGTTTCAATATCTCATTGTCCACGCGGTGACCCGGTGGTTAAATTTAAGAAAACAGAGACCGGCACAAAATGCAATTACACGAGGAGAGTCACGTGCTGCAGCACTTGGTGCAATGACCTGTCATTCAAAATGGCCGACGCTCCGTGGGCCCTGGACGAGGATTCAAAGGGTCGAAGAAAGTCTAGCTTCTTCGTTGGATTATTATGATGTGTCATGAGGCTCGCTATCCCCTTTTTTGGTTCACCCTCCACCCCCCACCCCACCCCCCTTAAAAAGAAATAGGGGGAGAAGTCTGCCTGGCCATTTCCTGTCCTTTGCCCGCTTCCTTTTCTAATCCAGCTACTGCTGTACCGAGCACTGCCTGCACCCTTCTCGCGGGGGCCACCGAAAAACCCTGGCCAACCCCTGGCCAATTTGGCCTCCTGCTTCTCGACAGCATTTCACGTGGCAGGCCTTCCTTTCTGCTGTCGTGCTAACCCCAAAGACCCACCGACCCATATTAGGTCATTGAACCTTTCAACCTCCCCTTTTATAGTAGCACCGTCGCTGCTGATACTAATACCAATGCTGCTGCTGCTACTGCTACTGCTGCTACTACTACTACTACTACTACTACTACTGATGGCTTCTCCCTGACCATACTGGAAATAGTTTATGCACCCCAAGGCCGAAACTTGCCGAAAATCGTTGGGGCGCAAGTACCCTAGGTAGGGAAGAAGAAAGGACCACGCCTCGTGTGTACATATACTTTGGGTATATACCTTTTTATGTGTACGTGTGCCAATGTATATGTCAGATATGGTATACTACATCATTCCTTCATACCTTAACCTTTATTCTTATCCTCGCATTCTAACCTACCTTTCATTATGCTTTACGGTCTTTTATAACGTCTTACCTTCAACCTACTCTCGCTCTTCCCCAACCAACCACCTTTCTTCGAGCCTTGTGCAACTACAGTGATTAATGGATTACTTTTTGGCTGATATATAATATAATATATATATTATATTATTATATATATATATATATATATATATATATATATATATATACACATCTATTGTGCTTATTATACATCGTGTAAAGAATGGAAAAACAAGAGCCACTATTATTAGAGATCAATAAAGTCTTTTTTGGAAAATATAAAAATAAAATTTCAGTTTTAATATATATTTCTAATTGGTAATCTATATGGTAAAGTTTTTGTATGAAACTAACATGTATGTTGCTTTCGTTAATAAGGCACAACTTGTCTGTGGCTTTTGGACTCTCCATTGGTTATGCGACATTTTTTAGGGACATTTCGAAACCGGATTTGTGGCCCAGCTTGACCGTGGGACATCATAGTATTCAAAAGGTCCGGTTTTCACTCTATGGGAAACTTTGTACAGGTTTAATTTCTCTCAGTAAAATATTTCAAACTCTAATCCTTCTAATAAGCTTAGAAATTAGACAGGGTAGAACTATGCTTTGAAAATATGAACTAATTAAGAGGATTTACCTAGAACCCGTTAATGAATAATTGCACGAGAATGCTGCACGGCAGTCTCTCGTATTAATAGCTAATTTCGTATAACATATCGTGTATTATTCGTTATACATACCACCCATTCATAACAGTATGCGACACAGTTGCTTTAGCCACCTACAGTATTAATGTAGTACTACATTAAATTCGACTTTATCAACTGTAGCGATGTATACAGACCACGTAAAAAAATTTCTTACGATCGAACCGAATATCAATAAAAAAAACGTTTGATTTAATGAAAATTAATTAGTCATTGTATAATAGCAACGGAGCGATTAGGAAAATATAAGTAGCAACTTTTTAAGCATTAATAATATAAATGTTTATCTTTTGCCGCTAACTTTCCCATGGTCTTATCAAATCCATTATCTACACAGTAGAAGCCTTTGCAAAACTCCTTGTTGGTAAGCTATCGACTGTTCAAAAATGGCGCCGTTAGTATGGTCAATAATCATCAATGAAGTTTACACGCTATACTCGCTTTAGTTTATGGTGGCGCCATTTAACTTAGAGGGCGGGGTCGGCGTCTAACTCTACTCACATCCGGAAGGCCTCCATTTTCTGTCGGTCGTCTCGCTGGTGCGGTCGTGGTGAAATAATCGTTAACGAAGAATCGGTCTTATGTCGAACTGTATCGTTCCGTGTAGAACTTGAGAATAAGAAAAGCAGCAAAGAAACTAGACGAAGGGCAAGAAGGGAGAAACGACAAAGAGAGAAAGAGTTTGGAAGAGCTAAAGAAATAGAGAAATAGAAATACTAACGTTTGTTAATACTTAAAAAAAAAAAAAAAAAAAAAAAGATCTCCCTAGCCGTACGTTGTAAATACATAATAGAAAGTTTAATCGCGCACTCCTCGATATTCCTCGTGTGCTAATGCGTGGCATTTCAGAAAGCTCCCCAAGTCGCACAATGGCGGAGGACTTGGATGTCGAGGCAATGCTGGAGGCGCCATACAAAAAGGGGGTAAGTCATTTCAATTTCATTTTACGACAAAACTACTCATTGAACATCTTACGCTATTATCCGCGTCTGTAATCGTTTTTCTATTATGTTTTTCTCGTTTCGTACAGTAATAGAGGCATGTGCTGAATTTTAGATTTTTTTTTAAAATAATTTTTGTGTTTCCTTCGAGTCCTCTTGAATCAATGCTACGGCCAACGCTTCTCGATGTTGTAGCCGCGGACATTTTACTGGCGTACCATTTTGAATGATGGACCCTTTTGTAACGTACAACAATTTCTTTATGATATTTTATAGTAACACAGTACACAGTACTTTGCAAAAACGTACATACAACACACCAATGTCCGCTCACTGTCCTATGCGCGCTACCATTGTGAGAAACTTAGAGCCAAAACGTAACACCTTTTCTATTCTTGCCTACTCTATTGATCAATGCCGACATTTTCTGTACTTATAGATGGTACGTAACATGTACCCTCGCGCTCGTGCGATGTTCCACAGCGAGTTCCTAGAATGCACTTGAAATACGAGGTATTAAGAAAGACATCACTATCATCAATTTTTTCTACTTTTTTTTTGTATCTATTTTCTTTCTTTTCTTTCTTTCTTTTCCTACTCTACTACTACGAGGAGATTAAAAAAAAAAAGAAGAAGAAATTAACTCTAGGGAACCTTAGAATATTCGTGTATAATATATATTTATGTCGTCTTATATTATGTGTATATAATCATCAATTTATTTACGTAAGTGTCGACACTGATGGGGAAACTCACTGGTGAATTCAGGATTATATTCCCTCCCAATTTTACACTGTACCACATTGTATTTCTCTTCTACGCTGCGAATTATTTGCCACGCGGTGCTGCTGTCCCCAAAGCGATGCTTTACATACGTAGCGACATGCATCCTATGTCACCAATTTAATTCTGAATACGTACATGAGTATCCAAAAGTGCCAACTTTTTTTTCATTGTGTGTATATATATGTATATGTATATATATATGCATATAAAAAAAAATGGCTATCATTTCCATAGTGGCAACATGGCTGCCGCATAGATTTGCGTACAATTTGTCCAAGGGGAACAAGAAACATGTTAGGTGATTTCGGGTTAGCTTAAAAAAGAAATTTTTTATTTGCTCCGTAATGAACTCGTCTAAAATTTATCCAAACGTCTCTTTTATATTTTAACGGCAATTTCAAATTAGCAGTAAATTTTCATATGATTATTTGGCTTGCATCTGATAATTGTTTGAATTTTTTTTTTTATGTACTCAGGGTAATGATTGTCGAACCAGTTATTTTGCTGCCGTAAACAGGAACAATAGGACGGGATTGAATGGCCCTATGAAGGAAAATATAATTCTTAAAGCATCAGAGGACATTTTGACGACTCACAGCGTACGGATTTCTACTGGCGTTAAGAGAGCTCTGCCAAGATTTAAATAAACGGTCGAATTTTTTCAAGCGGGTAAAAAAAGCTCTCATCTTTTGAAGAAATCTGGTTTCTCGACCTCTTTCCATCTTGTGCTGTGTTTATCTTGATTCTTATTACTATAATCGTTAGCTTCGTGAATATTATAATCGAACGTCATATTTTGGCAATTGATTGTTTTTTTTTTTTTTTTTTTTTAAACAAGCTATAGCTTTGGGATTCTCGTTATGGAAAATAGGAATTCGCTCTGCTAGCGCTGAAACGTTAGAACAAGACGCATTAAAAAGTTAAATACAATCACGTGTCGCGGATTTATGATTTTTTGAAGAAACATTTCACTTTGAAGTACGGTTGGACTTGACTTTGGACCGAATTCACTGGTTCACAATTATCTTCTATGTCCCGTTATAAATAAAACAGAGTAAAGAGAAACTCATAGAAAATCTATATAAAATTGGCACTTACGTTATTCCACACGATAGAAGTCATAAGGGAACCTTATATACTTGGACAAGGTCATTAGAAAGTAAGTCTTTCTTTGGGCCCGAAACAATGAATTGGCCAGAACGGTTTAATGGAAGGGGAAATGATAGTTCTAAGAATTGAATAGAACTTTATTAATTATCCTTTAGCTTAATCCTACTTTACCCCAGCTTAATGACGTAGGTTCACATTTCCCTTGAGGTGAGAATTTGCTAAGTATATGACGGTAATAAAAATTTAAATAAAGAAAAAAAAAATGTAGGTTTAGCTTTAGGGTCATCACGTGTTACTTGAAAACGTACTGTCTTTGACGAGGGCTCTCTTTTGCAGAAGAAAAAGGATGTGTGGTTGGCCATTGGTAGTTTAAGACCAAGGCATGCTCAACCCAAGATTGCAATGCTTTCCTAAAACCCGAATAAACACGATTGGTAAGTTTGAGCCAGGTGTATGCGAAGAAACTCGCGACGCTAAGCTCAGCCGTATCCCCGTCAGTCAGCCCAACGCCGGTTAACAGTGAAAAAGAAAATAATGCTAAAAAATAAAAGAAAGTTCTAGCTGTGAAAAAATCCATACCATGATACAGAGACAGAAAGAGAGACAGAAAGAAAAGATGAGACAGAACGAGAAAAAACGTGAGAGAAAATGAGAGGTACGAGTGAGAGAAGTTGCGCCCGTCAAAGGATCCACAAGATTTTTAGTATTAGATCAATCAGGAGTGTTGCCACGTCTCTCATGCTGTTATATGAAAAGAAAAGAAAAGAAAAAATGTGCATAATTCCAAAATCATTGTTCTTGATGATCGATTGTTATGATGCAACTATTGTTATAAATGCATATGTCATCATTGCGAAACTTAACTAACGTCAAATGATTTGCTTTTTGTCCCCTTGTTCGCGCGTCCCTGCCACATCGGCTGGCTGGCATGGCATTCAACTGTTTGCTGTTCGTAGGAGCAGGACTCCTCGTCCAAAGACAAGTCCTCCAAGGAGAATGGGTCTGGCCGCAAGTCATCTGGGTAAGTGAAACTTATTTAATTTATATAAATGCCCTATAGTCACTTTTCACTAACTACATTTTCATAGATTAACATTGTTAGGAGATATGCTGATGTTAACTCCTTCGTACTCTAGTAAGATACTGAGATGGACTTCATCGATGCCAATAATACTAAGATAGGAATCTCTAAGCTTCTTCAAGATTAGTTGCTTGCGGTTTGCAATTGTACCCTGGTAGATAACAGACACTTGCATCGAGCTGTTGTAATTGCTATTGCAATTGCTACGCACAATGCAAGGTCTCTCTCTCAATATCCACCCTAAGTTATATTCTCTTTGTTATAGAGAACCGTACAGTTAGTGTAAATGCTGCTTATTTTCATTATTCCAAAGGTTATACCTGATACGAAGGTGAGTATCTAGGAAATACACTCTAGCCAAAAAATGTATAATCCTATACATATAACATTTTTGACATCATAATTCCAAACAGTATATATATACTTTTATTATGGTATTGTCTAGTCAGTGTTTTTAGTTCCCCCCCCTAAGAGTCATTCATTTTGTTCAATACCAATGGGAAAGTTTAAGACAAAAAGCTCATTAATGTACTGACAAGTAATTTATTTTATTTATGAAAATAATTGTTACATAATAATATTAAAGAATTTTAAGCAGGGATGAGCATCCATTCATTCAATATTTATTTTATTTGAATCAATTATAATTGACGGCTATTAATTACGAATATCTCTTATTAATTTCATAATTTATTTTTAATTTACTTATAGAATCGTTATTATTTTTAGGAAAAGCAAGCATCGCTCTCGTTCCCGTTCACGATCACGAGATCGGCGCGACAAAGATCGGCGTGATCGCGATCGCGACAGGGATAGGGATCGTGACAGAGAAAGGGATCGTGATCGAAAGCGAAAATCTAGATCGCGCGAGAGACGAGACCGAGATAGAGATCGCGATGGCGATCGCGATCGCGACAGGCGAGACAGAGATCGCGAGAGAAGAAGAAAACGATCGTTGACGCCGATCACTTTGCCCAGAGCCCGACCGCCATTTGGAAAAGGAGTAAGCCCTCTGGGAATGTAAGTTTTTCTTTTGAAAATATTTCATAAACACGTGTGCCTCTTTACTTTCTTCGGCATAACTTGCCTAAACTCAGTCTTTACCAAATTAAATTTTAATATCGAAGCATACATTTATGCAAAAAAAAAATGTGACATGAGTAATTTGTCGTCGACTTTTTTTTTTTAATTTCAGTCCCGGCACCCTACTTGTGCCAAGCAAAACACATTGCAGCATAAATAAGTTCTATTTTGTAAGCTGCATTTGCTCATTGTTGGCACTGTTATTAACCTTGAGATTTTCATTTAAAGAAAATAAAATCAAGTCTTATAACTGCTGTTGTCGCATATTAAATAGACTCACTGACCATATCTATCTTATTTTTTGTTAACTAGAAACGATGAGCTAACACCTGAGGAACGCGATGCGCGTACTGTTTTCTGCATGCAATTGAGTCAGCGCATTCGAGCACGTGATCTTGAAGAATTTTTCTCAAGCGTCGGCAAAGTTCAAGATGTCAGACTCATTACATGTAACAAGACCAGGCGCTTCAAGGGTATTGCATATGTGGAGTTCAAAGATCCTGAAAGTGTTACACTGGTGAGCTATTTTTATACTAACGTCTTTTCGAATTTGAATCAGGCGGTTGATCATACGATAATGATACTTTTACTTCTTTTTATAGGCTTTGGGATTATCGGGACAGAAACTTTTGGGTGTTCCTATCGTGGTGCAGCATACACAGGCGGAAAAGAATCGTATGGGAAACTCTATGCCCAATTTAATGCCCAAGGGCCAGACAGGTCCCATGCGACTTTACGTTGGATCTCTGCACTTTAACATTACCGAGGATATGTTACGTGGAATATTTGAGCCGTTCGGTAAGATCGACAACATACAGTTAATCATGGATCCCGAGACTGGACGAAGCAAAGGTTACGGATTTTTGACGGTAAGAGTTACACTTTGTAAAGTGAAAAAAAAAAGTGTTCATTCATAATCTTGTTCTTGTTGCTAAGAAATTGCTATATTACAGTTCAGGAATGCTGACGATGCGAAAAAGGCGTTGGAACAGTTAAATGGCTTTGAATTAGCTGGTAGACCTATGAAAGTTGGCAACGTAACAGAAAGAACAGATCTGATTCAAGGACCTTCATTATTGGACACCGATGAATTAGATCGAAGTGGAATTGATCTTGGTGCAACTGGCCGGTAAGTGATTATGAGATATGGAATAACAGAATCCTTTTCTTCCAATAGTAGAAGAATTATATTAAAGACTTTCTTATGACAATGATCATTATTCTTCCAGGTTGCAATTAATGTTCAAACTAGCTGAAGGAACTGGACTAGAGATTCCTCCAGCAGCAGCGAATGCCTTAAATATGGCTCCAGTAATGGCTGCGCCGCAACCTCCACCACAGGCCGCACCTCCCATAGCCACACAGTGCTTTATGCTTTCCAACATGTTCGATCCTCAAAAGTAAGTTGCAAAAGTATTACGTCGTATTTACATGAACAACAAACACCTACGCATATTTAGTAGACCTGGTCTGGAGTTTTCAATACTCCTATCAGGGGGACAATAATATGCAAGATCAAAAATGTTATCTTAAACAAATGTAGCTACTTTGGGCGCTACTTTAAAAGTTTATTGGACGACATAACAAACTCTCGATTAAAAATTACGAATAATTGTCTCTAGTTTTGCGTCTTCTAAAAAATTATTTTGTTAAATGTTCTCAGCGAAACTAATCCAAACTGGGCAAAGGAAATACGAGATGATGTGATCGAAGAGTGTAACAAACATGGTGGTGTGTTACACGTTTATGTGGATCAAGCTTCACCACAAGGCAACGTATATGTGAAGTGTCCATCTATCGCAACGGCAGTAGCTGCAGTTAATTCGTTACACGGTAGATGGTTCGCCGGTCGTGTTATAACAGCTGCTTATGTGCCTGTTGTCAATTATCATTCGTTATTCCCAGATGCAATGACAGCATTGCAATTACTTGCACCAAGTGCACCAAGAAGAGGGATGTGATCTTGAATATAACTGTTATCCGCTGATCTAACGTAGACTCCTTTGTAGTTCTCGGATATTCTGGTTTCTCTTCAGTATCTCTGGTATTACACATTGGCGTTTACGTTCGCGTGGGTACCGATTTGTCAAATTGAGAATATACTGAAAGCGAAGACAGACAGTAACACACGAAAAACAGTCTATTAACCGCAAGAAAGGAAGTGACGCGTCGAACTGTTAAAAAGAGCATGAACATGCATTTTTCCAACTTTTTTTTTTTTAATAAATAGCAAGTCCTTTGTCAAAAGTGAATTTCTTTTTTTCATTTTTTTTCTTAGACCCTGTGGTCAACTGAAACTAGTCGCGATCAGAAGTGCTGCGAATATAGAAACTTCGAGAAATATTTCAGGATTAAATGAAAACGTCAATTTTTTTTCATCACCTTCGTATCTATAACGAGTTAGTTTTCTTAGTGTTGCAATTCTTTAAATTCTTTTTTTCTCGTTTCACATACCTAACTAGTATCAAGTATTATTTTCAATAAGAAATTTATTCATCTTGATGGATTAAGGGTTAAGTGAGTGTTAGACACGTCCATAACGTAGTTCGCACCAATCATTATTAAGAGAATCAAGTGTCACGGTTAATGATGTGTGGTTTTAAATTGGAGTATTAACTTAGGAGAATCCATAGGATATCTTAAGGCTTTTTTTTTTACAAGCGTGTGTTGCAAATATTCGAATACTTCGAGGCCTGCAGAGAAGTCGGCGTTTGTCTTTCGTGCACACGCGACGTGGATTGTTTCTATTTTTGAAATAATCAGCGTGTTACGAAATTCGAGGTAAACGTTTCGAAAGAGTTGCGAAGGAAACAAATTATCTCAGTGATTCTTAAGCGTTATCGCTATTTCTAGATTAGAAGATGACGACAGATGTCTCTTGTAAAAGTTTATGATATTTTTGTTGTATTATGCTGGCAATGATCGTCCAGTCCTGGTGACATCTGCGGTCCTCTTACTCATCCTCTTTCGTTTCTTCTTCTTTTTTTTTTCATCTTTAAGTCATGGAGGGAGGGATAGTCTGTATATAAGTTTTGTAAATTAACTCAAAAGCGTTAGAGAAGTAGAAAGTAATGTAACGTTACTCCACTTGTAACACTTCATATTACCAAAATATGGATGTATACTTTATGATGTTATCATAAATGAAAGTAATGTGTATAAAAAATAACAGTCTGGTACGAAGAACCTGTTCTATACGATATGAAATTGAAAAAATTGGTATTACTTGGCAATCGATTGTCAGATAAGATAATGAAGAAATTTACGAACACATGTAATTTCCTATTATAGAACAGAGTACTGAGCATTGGGTCTTCAATCTTTTTTTTTTATTCTTCACGATATATGGTGGCGCGAATGCCCAAAAATTACTCAAGAACGAATATTTTTTAATAAAAATAGTCACACCAATCAGACGTCATTCGTTCTTTTATTTAACAAGTAAGGCTTATTTACACAATTTTTGTAATTATCACCTATATCCGATAAGATATCAAGTACCTCCAGAATTTTATTTGATCCATTCTAAGTCGGCGCACAGTGATATGTGGTCGCTCGGAAATACTACAGACGGTAAGGCAGTATGTAGTTTTAGTTCCTCGTTACTTGGCATGGGTATCACTTGTGAAACTTTTAAATTATCTGTCTGATAAAAAATATAATCCAAACAGTCGGCAAATTCGGCAGTATAGTTCGTATATTCCGGTGTTCCGCAAGCACTGTCAAATGACAGGTTATGGGAGAGAGAAATATTCTCGACAATCTCTTCGGGACCTGAGATACATTATATTGTGTATTTTAACGAAAATATTAAGTCGTATTATAATACTTTAATAGATTTTTCAAACTTACAACTGCTCCAGTCCTTACAGTCATTCGGTACATATCTCTTTGTCATTAACTGATATATACCGCATTCCGGAACACTGTTGAAGTCGCCGCACAGTAAGATACTTACGTTACAATCGGGATTCTGTAAGTAAATTTGAGAATTTTGAAAAGAGATTCAGGTCTATGCTAGTTTTTGACTTACTTTGTTTATACTTTAATTAGTTTTTGTACAATACCTGCTCCTGTGTCCTTTTAGCTACTTCGTGAGAGTAGCTTAAGGCATAATATCCTTGTAATAATCTAATATGATCAGCATTCGGATGAAAGTATAGATGAGTGTTGCCTACAAGAAGTATTTTCGAAGGATCTTCTTTGGACCTTAAAGTAGTTATCTGAGAAAGTATGTTACTCTTAGCGTTACTTGGTCAAATATACTAAAATTGGATAGGAGTATTTTTACTACTTTAGTTTACCTGTACAGTAGTATTTCTTTCTGAGAACCGCTCCTTCATTTTTTCATTTGTAATTGTGTTCCACACAGATGCAAAGTCTTTTAGGTGTAAGTTCTCCCCGATGACAGTGAATTCGAAATTTAGCATTTCAAATCTTTCATTATTGTAAAATGTTGACAGTCCTTCGGTAACGCCAGCTCCTTTACGATTATACACACCATTGTAGTTCAAAGACGATAATGTAGGAACTAGATCTACGTCGTATACCTTATTATCTACTTCTTGCAAACAAATTATGTCGGCGTTATATCCTGGAAGGATTAAACTATGTTTTGAGAGAAATCATACTACGTTGCAACGAAGGGTTAATATAAATATAGGAAGCAGAATATTACCCATTAATTCCTTCATTATTAATTGTTTTCGATAATCCATATCTAAGGCATATGGTGGACAATAAGGAAATAATACTTCTCTAGAGTAATCCGAATCAGTGTAAGTATCTGCTAATATATTGTAGGATGTAATTCTGAAACTAAAGAACACAGTGTCACCTTAAGTACTGTAATTTATGAATACATTTATGGTACATGATATATAATTAAATGGGTAAAAGGAATATGACTCCTTAAAGAGCTTCAAGTAAAAAAAAAAAAGCAAAATAATACACAGCTAATTTCAAGGAGTCTTATTCTGCGGTTTAGCCATGCAATGTACCTTTTGCCAGATAATTTATTGGATGTAAATAAATGCCGTGTTTCAAATGGACAGTGACCTGGACCAGCACTGATATTAGCATGAGACTCGACTTCAACAACAGGTCCAATTGATTTAGCATTTTTGGGCAAGCAGCTTAATTTAAGTCTGCAACCAATATCCTTAGAACTAGGTGTATAAAAATACCCTTGGCCCACTTCTTCCCAAGTTTCAGTTTTTTGTCTAGAGTTCCCATTCTTCGTATTAATGTACCAATTAAACACTGAATTTAATCTATCTGTATGCAAAGCCTCAAACTTTGAAGGATACGTAGGAAATCCAGCTAAAATACAGGCAGGTAAAGTCATATGTGAAATCCATGGAGCGTTGAAGCTTATTTCATATGGAACTCCCATAATGATAAGTTGCAACGATGAAGAATGATTGAGTAAAGTTTCGCATATTGTATCTCCATTGACTCTTTCATTATTCTTAAGTAAAATAACTTTATCCTCTCCGTTACTTGACTCCGCATCCATTTCATTTGTATCGTTCAGTTTATTTTTTCTTCTGCTCTTTTTCTTCTTTTTAATAAGTGATTTTTCCATATTTGTTTCAATTCTTTTTAGGAAGTTCGAAATAGTCTCATTGCACTTTCTTGTTAAATTGAACTGCCTGTCTATATTCAACTCAACATTGACATAACGAAAATTCATTTCAAAAGTCTCACTGCCTGGTTCGTATCGTAAAAAAGCTTGATTCATACTGAAAATATGTTTAGGCTGATTGTGTTTGTATTTCAGGCTACAAACAAGACTTGATTTGACACCACGTAGCACTGGTAATATATAATTCCGTGTTAACAATTTGCGCAAAATCGCACTAGACATGACAAGCTGTAGTAAAAGTAATACTACAAATTGTTAATTACCACATAGGAAAGTATTAATCACTTAAAATTCAAGTAAAAACACTGCAACGTCTGACACGTGCTTATTCAACAGTATCCATTTAACAATTGTTGATCGCTGCCATTTCTCTGTGCTTTGTAACCCACTGAGTAACTGTGATATAAAAGTATTCAACATAAATTATAGATGTCGACTCAGCTGCTAATCACGTACAGTAAAAGTCATAAATATATGTATGTTGTACACCCTCCTGCATAAGCTCTCTCGCTATTACCTTACGTTACATTATCGACAGATTTTAGTTACCATAGCAGTCGATGTTTTTGTCGCATTCTTTACCATCCGTTGTAACGCAACAATGTCTCAGAAGTTTCGACAAAAACCCGATAGATGTCACTTAACTATTATCTTTGCTCGAAAGAGACACACACCCGGTACTTAATTCCCAGCAAAATAATGCTACGAGAAGAAATAAACGGGAAAAAAACTATACAAGATATCCAATTACAGTAAGAAAAATATTAAGCACTCACATAAATCAACATTAAATAGAGTAAGGTAAAACCCCATAATTTAAAATCATACCTTTTTTCATACCCAAGAATTCAATACTCTTCCAAGGAAAACAGAGAACCATCAAACTGAACGTAAAAAGTCGTACGTTCAACGCGAGAGGAAAATTATGTGTCTAAGATGCATAAATATTTCTGGATGAAACCTTACCAGAAAGCACGACTGAAACCTATTCGAATCCCATAATGATTAAAAGTCTCGAATAAATCAAATAACATAATTATAAAAGTGGGGATCACGGCACAAGCCGAAATTTATGACTAATTCCGGAATACGCATGAACCCAGCAATGAGAAAGAAAGAAGAAAAAAGAATCCACGCTTCATGTCCTTTTAAGTGCACATCTCATACACATACAAATACATATACGGAGAACCAAAGTCCTCCGAAGTAACACAAAGTGAAGATGCAAATCGGTTAAAAGTGTTTTGGGCCCAATAAATTGGTAGTGTCTCTACAAACACAAAGAACAAATACGTATAGATACATACATTCGAATAAATGGACTTAAAAGCATACCAACCCGTTATATGAAAAAAAAAAAAGAATGACAAAGCTACATTGATTCGGACTAGTCGAAAACAACATGTTCCTCGCATATTGCGGTTGATGAACAACACCGATGCTGTATTCGTCATAGTTAATGCACTTTTTATCTAAATGGACCAGCGTACAGCCAATGGAAGACACAATCATAAGAAAGTCACCAATCCGTATGCTCGTTCATCCATTCATCTCCATATCTCTCTCTCTCTCTCTCTCTCTTCCTCTCTCTTTCTCATACACCAAAAGTCAACCGGACAAGTTTTAGCCTAAGACTTTTACTTTTAAACCTATAGTCATTTTATGTCATGATAAATCACTAAGTGGTCGGACGATAATTAATAGTCGACGTCATTCACGAGGCTATACATGTGCGCGTACGTGAATACAGATATTTTAATTTTTTAATAATTTCAAAAATAACGATACGCATGACTAGCGTTCCTTTGTATCTCAACTGTCGGTAATGAAGGACGCCTGTTTTACCATTGTCCGCATGTAACCTGTTTTGATTTCAAGTGCAAACGCAGCTAATGCGGTTGTACACGTTTTATTGATTTCTATGTGAGAGCGACGAATTGCGCAATCAATAACAAACTAATGACTATAGATATAGCGATATCAAGGTCGACTGCATCTGGTAGCCTCGAGTGGCAATGAGATTCAAAATGATCCGTCCAAAAATATAGATCGTCCACTTATGATCGATACATAATGACAGGAAGGCTTTATCGCGATGTAATATTATATCGGGCGTGTCTAAAGTAGCGAGTAATAAAAATTTCCAGTAAAATTAAACGAAGCGATAAATAATTAATTACCTTTTTTTTTAATCTTACGGAAAGGACCAGAATATTTTTTAACTCCTCGGCAGAATTCCGAACGTGAATTTTTGTAAAATTAATAATTAAGATCTTGATGCAATAATTAATTTTAACGATTGGGATCATTTTTTTTCCTCGTCAATAATTTTTTTATTCTTTCGATGACTTTTTGACACCGTCAATTTCGCATTGTCCTTCGATGACGGTGATCGTTTCTTTCTTGGAACTGTCTGTAAATTACATCACGAAGATAAGCGAATAAATATATATTTTTTTTCATTAATTCAATTATTAAATTATTTTAATTACCTTTCGCAACAGTATCTCGTTACCCGTAGTTGTTTTTACAACTAAATCGTTCCAAGCGTTTCGTTCCCGCCACCAAATCCTCTGATAGTCGTTAGTAATCAGCTGGTCCATGCACACACGACAGTCTCTGGTATATAAGTTTGTCTAATTAATAAAGTTCACGGAGTCACCAGGAAACACGTGTCAACACGAGGAATAAGAAAATAAAAAATTATAATAATACAGAAATATATCACCAAGCGTAGAAAGTGTGTCGCAAGTGTAACGAGTCAGAAGATTTAGACGCCATTTTATTTCGTAACGAAGGACCGTGTCGAAATTAAAAGGTGTTCGCGTAAAATTCAAAATGTCTACGGCCAAAAAGGTAAGACGCTACCTACGTACGGTAAGAGGTGCAGCCAGCAATTAGATACATTAGAAAGATACGAGGAGGTTAGAAAATTAAATGACACGACGTATTGGGACACAACGTAAATTCACATAACCAACGCCCTTAAGAAGGAGAAATCAAATGAAGCAAAAGTGCAGCTGACGATGTGCATTACTGATAAAGGGTTATGAAAATTACTTACGAATCGTAGGACGGCACGAAAATCTGCCGATTGACGTAATCCGAAGAAATGATATTGTCCGGTTTTCGAAAAGCCAAAGCAGGCTGCCACGTTGGACGTTTGACCGGCATTGTCGCTGCAGATGAGTATTTACATATTTTGAAAAGTCCTGCTCGCGCTACGCTATTAACCTAAGACAAAAGGCAGTCGTAGTAACGTGAAGTTAGGTGATAACCCAGGGGGGTTGGGAGGGGTATGGGATGATTCCATGAGCGATGAATAAATTTTTTATTTGATTATACAAATCTAAGTTGGCCTTGTACGGACTGTACTTATGGCTGTGAACTCCATGGAAGTAGGAATAAAAGTTTTGGCGCGAATAGTCACTGAATTCAAAATTGCACTTGAAGATTTTCTTTTATTCTATGGTTCTTCGGGATAACTATGATACGTACCCTGTCCAATTGTATATATTATATACTCTATTTATATAATAATGGACCATTCGTGGTCTTACCTGCATCTGGAAAACAATGCAGCTTTCTTTCTGTACAACGGTAGTTCCAAGCCCTGATGGTATTTTATAATTGTACAAAATGCCCAATTAACTCTATCCTTAGATCAGATCTAGTGATCTATTCTTCATGGATCCTCGAGCCATGAGCACACCGTAGCCCCGTATCCGCAATTATTTAGTTGGGACTAACGTTTAAATTAATCACCGGTCTACTGCTATCTCGTTATTACTTCTCGGAATCGATAGATTATCTATATTCTACCCAGATTTAGGTTAGGTTAGCTTTTTGGATGAATAAAGGAAAAGTAATAAAATAATTTCACTGCCTAACCTCAATCTTTTGCATGTACGTTGAAAAGTCGAAGATATTCATATTCGAATCTGCAAATATTACGATTACAAAAATTCCATATATATATATATATACATATAGATTTTCAATCGGAGTTATATCCAACAGGTTATACAATGCTCCGTAGCCATCGGATGCTTTCTCTTTCTCATAACCCTGCACTGTGCACAGGGCAATTATGGGAACACGTAAAAATATTCCGAGGACTAGTGTTTCTAGTCTGTTGTCGTGAAGCCAATCAACTCTGTAGTAGACAGTAAGAAAATGTTATTGAAGAAAAAAAAAAAAAATAGTGTCTAGATACTAACCACTTCGAAGTTGCTCGGCCGGTTGACTGACTGGCTTATTGCATAGTTGGCAAAGATCTTTCGAGGCACGCGCGTGGTACGACTAATATACAGAGAAGTACATAATTGAAAAATATATAGGGTGTCCGTACGTGTGTGACCTCTGAATAAAAATAGCCGAATAAAATAGGCCCTATGTATATTATCACGATGTCAGACAATAGCGTCGTAAGGATATTAAAACAGCGTCGAGATCCGTCATGGTAAATTTTAGTCGCGTAACGTTTTAAATATTTAAATTGCCACGGTTGATATGGTCTCGGGTTAAATCGAAATTCGTCTAATCTTTCATTTGGGCACGGTGCACCTTTGACATAAATGGTCTTCTCATCGGCGTCGACATCTCGGCTCCCATTGTTATCTTAATGAAATTTGTAATGGCGCGGGCTTTGGTCGTAATACCGTATTAAATTTGAATTAAACTTCCCGGGTCGTTTCAAATATACTTACGAGCTTCTTGACGCCGCCGCTGGCCAACCGAGTGGCGCTGATCGCGACAGTTCGAGCTGTCGTTGCAATTCCCTTAGTCAGAATTCGAAAGTCTTCTGAGGTTCGGTGCATCCGGTGGCAGCCATCTTTGAAATGGATTGACAAAATTTTCTAGCATATTATTTCTTTCGCCACGTGTCTCTTTCTTGTGAGTTTATAAATTACAAAGCTTACAGTACCGATTGCATTGGGATGCCAAGAAAAGGAAAATTAACACAGGAACAGCCCCTCGTTCCCATCGTCAAATTATCCAAAAACTATGTATAATTTTTGGTTAACTCAATGACACAAGAGCGTTTCACACGGAGGCCATTAACCTAGGACCTTGACAGTGATCGAATGTATATATATGAGGTACACGAGTGCAAGATCTCTGATATTATCAATTAAGGATTTCAACAGGTAACTAGAGAATAGAGGTTCGTGTAACAAGTAACAGTTATCCGGTACAGTCAGCTAATAAAATAATCATGCAATTTTCGTGTATACGATAGTTGCTGGACAATAAAGAAATAGTAAGGAAAAAAGAACTCGAAGTTTTAACGGTAAGTGTACCCATCCTGTGACGCGTTAGAGGTACCACACGGCCAAGTTATTTATAACGTACTTTTTTTCTAGGTCGAAATAAATCCAGATGAAAGGTTAGATTTGATTATACCTATAGATATACTTACAATGCAATCCCTATTCTATCTCCGGCACTGGATCTCTGGTCATTTTTATGTTTCGTAATTCGAGCAGCGTGCTACGAATTTTCACGAGTCCAGATACTTCCGTACTCTATCAGTGCCAGAAACAAGTTAATTAGGTTAGGTAATTACGGAAGGTGTTGTAGCTGTAATTCGAATTTACACGAGATCGACATACTTTATGTTCTATTTACATTCTATGTAGGATTGCGCAAGGGACACAGGTGATGATAAAGAAACGTTAGGAGTGTATACTACCGTAATACGAATTGGGGCCCGGTCGTTCGTGACGGGGCCTTGTTGTCCAGACCATACGAAACAGACTTGGTATACAGTCCCGTTGTTCGGAGGTAAGAAAAATGTTTTGAAAAAAAAAAGGATATAAAAGGAACGAAAAGATTCGAGGTAAAAAGTTACCTTACTGCGTGTCAAAGAGTTTAGGTTGTCTGTAGTTATCCTAACGCTTTACTTTTTTTTTTTTCAGAGATCGACCTCCAGACATTGTTCCATTCTCATATCTTATTATATATCCTATACCTATGTTTACGTTGCTATAGCCCGTTTGATTACATGGTATCATTAGGGGCCATGTCCCTTACAGCTTTCTACATAAAAGAGTCCCCTGTTATCGCGTTTCACTCGTGGATCGACTATACGTATAGTCAATAGTCACGTATGACGATGATTGTGAACTAAGTAGCATGAAGTAGTCGGGCCCTTTTTTTATCTCTGATTTGTGGATTATTGAAAAATGAGAGATATTGTTGGGTCCCATAAAGAAATAACGGACTATTCGTTCCATTCGAGCAGGTTCATTTTTTCAATGATCATATTACGATTGAATTATTAAATAATTTAACATTATATCAATTAACCAATCGATCATTGTATCCATACCAAGCTTATGGTTTCTGAAACTAATGAAACTCACGATTATGCTTAACAAACTAATCACTTAACAGCTATACAGTTATTCTACGATGATTGCATGACTGGGCAGATTTATAAGCTTCTGGGATTGGGCCAGCAATTTGTACGCGCTTGTTAATATCCCTGGACAAGCTTTGACTTGTCCGAAAAAGAATTTTGGACTTTTTGTAAATAACCTGCATTCAATTCGATAATCTTAGACTGCAGAATCTCATTATGCACGAGTTCCAGATAGCAAAAATACACAGAGCAAAAGGTGTTAGTCTTGTATGCCAAATAAATCAATATAGACCGGCAAGTATCATTTGAATCACTCTGATGATCCTAACCGTAATCTAATGAGATTGACCAGTGACGAGGTTCAAAATACGCCCGCTAGATGGCCAAACGTCAAGTAACTGAGTCTCAACTGAACTTAATAAATTATTTTTATTGACTCAGTTGCATAAATCAGGGCCTAATTTCCTCACTCGAATGCACATGTACTTGGCATTAGCATACGTACACGTATTAAAACGTATAATGAGAACAACTTAAATCTTTTGGAATACTTTGAGTGACGTTATATCGGCGTCTTCGATAGCCATTGATTATGATCTGTTCAGAGCGCTCTTCATATCAAGCACATTAACCTCTACCGAGCCGTAGGGTAATCATTTCTTCGTATTCTTTAGAAACCGTTAGAGAAATAAAAATATTTTATAACCTCCGTATTAAAATTAATCGTCAGCTTTGAAGTTTTTAAAACGTCTTTCAGACTTCTACAGGCTAACGACGATCGGATTTGAAATTTGCTTTGTCAAATGTTTCGTCAGTTTTGTTAGTTCGTAATTGTAACTGAAAGATGCATTTCCACTGTCCTACGAATTTATGTGACTGAGCTACAAGGATTGGGTCACTTACAGAATGGACAGGTAGATTCGAGCTAACGGTATTTTTTGTTTGAATTCGGTCTACATTCGTTTTGGTTTAACTGCCTGTCTAAGGACGATTAGATACTCCGAGGGAGCGTTTAGGCTGAATTTCACTTATATTTAGGCATCTTATATTCAATAGCAAAATAGAGGTTTTATCGAGTTCAATTTTCTTGGCTGTTCAAATTTTATTTTTTCATTCTAGAGTTGGGTGCGCGAAGATTTAAGACCGCAACGCCAAGATCGTGCAGGATTGTATCTATAAGGTCATAAAAAACCAGGATGTGTGATACCCACTACGAGTCACAGCCATCTACAGATTCATTGACCTGGTCCAGGTCTTACAATCTAAGCCTGGTGACGATGACCTAAATCGTACAAAGAGTCGGTTAGTTGGAAGAATTTTACAAGGGAATAACACAGAGAAATAACCTCTGATAAGTATGTTGGCGAAAAACGAAAAAATCAAAGCTGCTCGTACATCTGCAACCAGCAGTGCACAGGTCTGTTTTTATCCGAACAAATGTATGCACCAAATTGCAGTGCAGCTGCATTCGATGTATCTAAAAAATAATTAACTACGCAGTAAAATTCATAAACAATGGCGACGGAAGGTAAATGAACTGTAAGATTATCCCAGCCTGGCGTGCGTCCTATTAAAATAATTGCAGGAACGTAAAGCTATTAAAAAATTATTTATAACAATCGAATAGCTGGCACGAGGAGAGGTACGTTAAAAACATAAATAAACAACACAAATGTCTGTCTGTGTTAATAAAACGAGTCAGTAACGTAGACGGCTATGAAGACTGATAAGATAGATAAGCAATGTCACGTGCATCGTGCCATTGATACCGTATGACATAGAATTTTTCTATAATCAATAATCAAGTGCTTATCGCGGTCGGACAAAGGATTTCGATTGTTTTTAATTGCAAAAATATTTTACACGCGTAATTACACCCCTGTGACGTAACGTGACACAAGAAACGGGCAACTTTGTCTCTTGCGATCGAAAGCTGCTGTAATTTAAAAAAAGATATATAAGACGAAAAAAAAAATAAAACGAACATCGGTAAGCCGTTACGCGACACATACAGGACTTTGGATTTTCTGTAGGCGAAGCACTGACGTGAAACTTGGAAGTCGAGAGCTTTACAGTCGGATGACATGCGATGTCCAACTTAATGTAAATCGCGAGGACATAAGAAGAATTTCAACGATTTCATTATAGCAATACCAGCCGAGAGAGATTATGCATAATTACACAAAACGGCGTAAAACACGAGGGAAGTAAATACAATTATGAGTATATACAAGTTGGATGATTAAAAAAAATATATATATATCTATACATACGCTACCGCGTTATCCTACTTAATTATTCGTTACGTAATTTCCAATAGAAATCTCTTGGCGTATTTCATGCACGTACGAAAAAGCGCCTCGCGACGATCGTTACGAGTTTAAGCAGAAAAATTGTGCGCTACCGAGAGCTTCGTGGGTACAGAAAAAAAAAACCAAAATTCCATACTCAAAAGCATACACACACTGTACATAAACTGTAACTGGTCCCATAGTGAAACGACCTGTATATCAGCAACCTAATAGAAACAAATGATCCCGAACGTCCTTCCTAATACATTACACCGTATCTTACCGTACAGGCTGTTACATATCAAGTATTCAAATGGTGTCGCCCGTGTCAAACAGACACCATTAATAGGTAGGCAAACATATATACGAAAAGAATACACAGGATAACCCAAGTCTCCTCTGGCTACTGTACAAACATGGTTACCTTCTATTTGTCACAACAGTTTCTGTTTGCTCGGGTCTCCCGAAAAGATTTTCGACCGCGACTCCATTTGTCGAGGGCACGTGACATTTGCATTTTCGACATTATTTACAGGACGCTGCCGTAACCTACGTGCGTATGCATACCTGCGCGCGCAAACGTCCGCGCATGGATACATAGCCCCGCTATGTACTACATGCTAATACATATCTATATACATCGGTGCAGTTACCCCTTTACCGAAAGCCGGTGTGGCATCTATGCACAATAAATGCACACGCGTGACATACGGTAATTATTAAAATCCTGTCGTTGGACTTTCCAAGAATTTTTTTTTTCCAATCGTTTGCTCCAAAAACAAAATACTCGATTCCTTATCAGTTACTTAATCTCTCGTTGCTAACTGGCATCGCGAACATACTTCGGACCTGTATACCGCGACACGCCTGTGATTACCGTAATAAAATAATTTAATTAGGATACACGTCATGGCTCTGGGCAATGCCAGCCGACCTGCTTACGCTTTAACAGCTCGAACCTTTTCGAAAGTACTTCCTCGGTCGGTAAATTAGGTATTTCGGTAGCGTATACCATTTTTTAAATCTTATTTCGTTATCCTACGCTTTTGTGATACATACGGCGCATCGCACTCGGCTTTCAATTCGCCACGAGTCAGACTTGAAATAGTTGATTAATAATTTAACTGGCAGTGCTATTCCTAGCATCGACTAATGATACAATTTTCGACTGCGGCTTATTACTGTATCGTGGGCCACCTGCTCGTCTCTAATTCGAATATTTTTAATACAATTGTCTATACTAATGAGCACACCTGGTACGCTTATAAGCAGTGTTTACCCCGTAACGAAAAAAAAAAAAAAATATTAAAATTTTACTACCCGTCATAGATCCACATGTTGTATATATACGTTAGTAATTGTACAGTCAGGCATGTGTATTCTTGTTATTTACATGTAACAATTTTTTTTACATACTTATATATATATGGCTATATTGTATATGCGTATGTCTACATACGGAATACCGAGTACCTTCCGCTTTGGCTCCAGTCAAAAACGTGCGTGCCTCTACCTTTAATAAATTATCCAAGACGTTCGCACTTGTCTTCAGAAATTCTCTTGGAATTCCAACTATTAGCGACACGTCAATACTTTTTTGTCATAACGAATCGCGCCTACGAAAAGTCACGCGATTTCGACCGGACGCTCGCAACGGTACCAATTGATTTTTAAGTACATTCTTTATAACTATATAGGTATATAATAAACACGCGAGATTTTAGTATCGTCGTTCGATTATGATGCATGGATATACCGATGTATATATACATATATGTAACCTATTATATATCACACAGCAATTGCATAAACGCAAGTTCATCCTATAGCCACTTCCATGCTTCAAAGTGGTGGGGATACGCGAACCCGTGTATCGCGTGACATTTGAAACGTTCCTACAGGTGTTTTATTACCGCGATATACATAGGTACGCGTATCCTTGATGCAATAACAATTTCTTTTCTTGTTTTTTTTTTTTTAACATTACACCATCATTCGCAGTCTTTGAACGCGACGGGTACGCGCGCCGTAACGAATTTTTACTTTGCGCAAACTCGCAAAGTGACGCTAAACGCAAGTGCAAAGCGTTTAGCATAGGGAAATAGATTTTCTCGGGTGCAATAAATAGGTTTTATCCGGGTCGCTGAGTTTCTGTGCACAGTATATCTGTTTACATTAGTAAAAACATATCGCGCCACGTGTAAAAAAAAAAAATAGTGCATCGAAACAAGATCGGACAAAAGTACCAAAAAGTATTAGTTGCTTTCGATATCATCGTATGATTCGACAGAAGCAGCCATATTGGATTTTAGGTATTGCCAATTGAAAAAAGTGGCACGTACTTGATGAATTGTTGAAATTAAAAAAAAAAAAAGAGTTCATTCCTGACCGAAGTCGCATCCAGAAAAGAAGTACCGTTTTTATTTGACAATTTGTTTCGGGGACTCAGACATTTACCTTCGGCTCCCTTACGTGGTCCATTGGTATGCCGGTGCCCTCGGTATGTCGCAGGAATACCGAAACATATTAAACAAAGGAAATTTCAGTATTTTTCACGTAGCCTCGAACCAGCCTGCGATCAATCCTGTCCCAGCTGGAAGTCAATTTAATGGAATAGATAAGGTGGGCTAAATTAAAGAAAAATGATAAATCATATTTTTTATGCTCAACGATGGCAACGAATATACATCAATAGCAATAAGCTTAATGTATCAGGTGTATGACGCAACGTTCGGTCTCCACGTGGTTCGTGATTTAATTAATAACGCGTAATGACAAAACGTTCGAAAAATATACATAGTTACGCCTAATGTACGTATTTCAGGATCATCGTAAAACGTAGGTAGTTACGAAATTAAAAAAAAAAAATTAATCTTAAGGCACTTCGTATATTACGCTAAGTATACACACGTCAATGTATGGACGCGCGATTGAAGCTGTGTCATTTGTAAAGCCGCCTTGTGGCAGCCAATGCGGGATTTAATTTGATGGTTATATTTCTTCCTCCTTTCACCTTTGACCCTTCCAGAGGTCAAGTACCGCTCGTATAATAGTTTTACGATTATCAATTAACTTTAGACAGGCTACTTTCCGAAATTCACTACCAGTGTCCGATGTCCTTATTAATTTCGTATGCATCTGAGAGAAACTACGATACTGGCAAAATTGTTGATCAATAAATTCTATCGAAATGCGTATCACGTCTCGTTAAAAGTAAATTTCACTAGATTTTTAAGAAAGTCGTATAAGAGTTCATTATAGCGATAATAAATGATGTATACTCGTACCTTTTCATTACTTAACCTTGAAACTCTCTGTCGACTGTTTTGCATATATGGATTTTTGTAAATTAAATAAACTTGCCGAATCGCGTGAGAATGCGGCACACTACGTGTACCAATAATTGATCATCGAACGAAAAGTGATGTACGGCGACTGTAAACGATCGTAGAGAAAAATTGGTAAAAAATTCATTTACGATAAATGATCAATGACTACATTTATTTATTGCACGTATTTCGGGCCAAATGCGAATCGTATGGTAAATGTGATCGTGAACGTTCATATGAATTTTTTTTGGAGGTTAGGTACGAGATTGATTTTTTTTTTTTCAGTACGACACGTAAAGACGATGAACGAGGTATTAAAAAATTTTTTGCTCAGACGATATAAAGGCCTATCGAATGTAGGAGAATTTGCTTGGGAGAAATTTAAGACGGCTTACGTACGTTTAATAATGGAGTCGTACAGCTTGGATAAATTAAAATAAACAATAGGAAGAGGCGTACCGTTTTGTTCGTGACGTAACTTACGGAGCTTCTTTCATTGGTAAATTTAGCCTGATTTAATAGGTACACGAAGAATGGAACCGGATGTAAGAATTGACTTCAGGTACAGGGTGTGCTCGTACCTTATGCGATATGACTAACTTAAAAACTTATTGAATGGACGTTACGCGCGAACGTAACGGCAGTGAATCTTATTGCTTATGAATTTATAGTGAATAATCGTGTTTTATTTTTTTTTTCTTATTCACCGAATTCGTATAAGACACGATCCAAGAACGGGAAATGAAAGGAATCGCACGTTCGGCTTCTACGCGGCCGAGTATATAATTGGCTCGTGCCTGGTCTTGCGCTATTATCCTATTCCGAGTCGATGCCAGAAGAAAAGTGGAAAAAAAGAAACGTACAAGATAAAGGATAAGGAATTGAAGGGGAAAAAAAAAGATTCACCCAATTGCGGCGAACCGGTTGTCGAATGGCTGGTTTAATATTATTTAATTATAATTAATGCGCGTTATCTGCTAACACGTATGACTTATTACGATCACGTGAAATTCGCGGCGTGGTGGCCCACGCGGTGTTACGTCACGAAGAAATTATACGAAGACACACTATAGAAAGAGGCGTCTAGAAGTATTAGCATATATCGAAAATCGATATATTAAATCGATCAGACCAAGCGGTGTCATTGAGAACCTAGTGTTTCACTTATTTATGATTATGATTACATTCTCCAGCAGATTCTGGTTTGGTTGACGTATACATTTTTTTTTTTTTTTTCGTTCCAGAACCTTGGGGTACTTGAAATCTTTAAGAAGAGTATGTATGTCGATTAGTTTGAAAATGAAAAAAATATTTTGAAAAATAATTTTTTTTACTGAATTATCAGGTATATATATATATATATATATATTATATACGGAAGCACGCGGAGTAGCTTCGTTTCTTGTAAATCTGTTTATGCGAGCAGAAGGAGTCTAAGCAAAGGGGAATTAACGAGTCGAATGACGAACGTCCTATTGTCTCGCGAGGAAAGAAAAGAGACAATAATAATCTCGTTAAACGGACAGAAAAGCAGGATCGTGGCATCGCAATGGAAGCGTATGGAGACCCGGTGTAAGAGTGGAGAGGGTCGGTCAGGCCACATGGGAGGAGTTCTTGAGTTCTTGAGAGAGGCTGCAAGGAGCAAGGAGTGCTCTGCTCACCTGAAGTGTTCGGGTTGGCAGTTGCCCTACCGAGGCGATCCGCGACGGTTTCATCTAAAGTCTACGTATCCGATCGGCTCCTGGAAACTGTTTGACACCCGGTAGCGTTCAGGGTCTGGTAAAGTAGTACGGGGCCGTTTTTTTTTGTGACAAAGAAAAAATCAAAAATTCTCTTGCGCTAGGAAAAAACACGGGGAAAAGATAGAAAGGAATTTATGGACGATTAATTCTTGCACTTTTCAAGTTCTTAAGGGAAACATTGAGCAAGGTTGATGCTATGTGAATTTTGAAAAAAAAAATTTGAGGAATTTACGAAAAAAAACGGACTAAAGCATATCCTGCGATTGTTACGGGATAATTGAATTTTGAATTTGAAAAAAAAAATTTTTTGAGATCGATACGTGATCAGTGTTGTGATCCGTCGTGGAATGGTGGACTACGAGGATACGGAAAGTGACTGAAAAGTTGTCTTCCGGGAATTGAACTGGGAGATGATGGGCGAAGTAATAAGAGTTTCCGGCCGGGCACCGGACGTCGGGGATTTTTTGCGTGAGGCCATGATATCGCAAAGATTTGCAGATGTTTCTTTATGCTGTCCCGGTGGACAAAGATTTCTTGCTCACCGTTTGGTACTTTCTGCCGCCAGTCCATATTTGCAAGTGAGTTTCGATTTACTCGGCGATACCTAATAAACTTACGGAAAAGTACTCGTTCCCCTTGACTTTTTATTAATAAGGATGAAATTTAATTTAGGGATTTGAAAAAAATATAATTTCAAAATTATCAATTCCTAATCTCATAGTCAATTATATTATACACAGCTCATCCGACCGTTACTGTATCCTTGTGCGATTCACAATGGAATCACAAAACATTGAAATAAAGATCTAAGACAATCGAACACAAACGACATTGATCTATCTCTTTCTCTCTCTCTGTATAATCCACGATCGAACCGTATAAAAGTGCGAATAACGAAAAAAATAAAAGTAGGAAAGTTCGAGCTCTCTCCGATAGCATAACTTGTAAGGACGATAAGAACAATTGATAATTGATAAGCAAAGTCTTGTGCTTTGGAATTGCAATAAGTGCAAGATCTGACAGCAGATCGAAAGCACGCGATAAGAAAGTAAAGAATGAAAAAAACAAAAGATTTGCCATAACCTCAAGGGTAATTTTTCAAAAAATCACCATGACAACGATGCAAACAAATCTGGTCCATTCTAAATCGTAACGAAACGTTCTAAGCCTAACGGTGTCAACATGTGGGTCGTAAAAATCTATTGGCCTGTGTTAATCAAACAAATAAAAGCGTATCGAGCGATACCGATAATACAGTTTTTTTTTTTCCAAATACAGTATTCGATATTGGGACCTATATCGAGGATGATCAAACTCCGATCAAGCGACGGCAATTAAAAGACAGACAATGCGAGCATAGGGCCTGGAGGAAAAAAAGGGTTTAATCTTGATAAAAAAAAATGGCCGACAAATTAACAAGATAAAATCCATCACAACGATATAAGGTACTAAAGTCTCGAGGACTTGACTTGTCTCGACTTCAAAATCGCGTTTTTTTCTTTCAAAAAATTCACCCGACACACCCAGTAAAGTTACCACCAACCTAGAAATAATAAAATGTTGAAAATCCAAAAAAAATAACATTATATTCCTAGAAAATGTTACACGCCAAAAATTTCAAACCAATTCGATATCGACATCGGTTATCGCATTAATAATTTCCCGTTTAACCTTTAACCTCTCTTACCCATTTTCACCTGGCCGATTTTCCTCCTGCTCCCATCCGGATCTCAGATTTTCCCGTCAATACCGTTAAAGCAGCTGCTGGTTGCCTCGTCACACGTTTCTTTCGCATGTCCCGGTCCACATAAAAACAAAGCACATTTAAATTCTTTACCTCAGATTAAAAATACTCACAAACACCGTTTCTTTTTTTCCCCAATACGTCGCCCGTATAAACTAACGGAAAAGTTCAACGAGATATTTAAAAGATGGCGGCGAGCCCGTTAACATCAAACAGGACAGACATTCGAATCAATTACCAACTGCGTTACCCAGGGAACTGGGTCAGCTGGTCCAACTAATTACAAGTGCATACACATACAATAATAAATATAGTCGACGTTATATCCCGTCTGCAGTAGCACGTAGTAACGTACCAGATCCATTCAGTAACTACATAACCCCATAAGACTCCGAGGTCAAAACCTGATAACGATAATGTCCATACGTGCAGGTTAACCGATGATGGCTCAATTTATAAATCGCTAAGATCCCCGAAGACGAATTACTTTTACGTATAAAATTTATACCCTAATGAATTATTCATAATTGCCACGGTACTTCCGCGCTTAAACGGTCACGCTTTTCTTATCAGAATCTTCCTACGGTATGATAATAAATCATATCGTTTCTGTTTCCTTATATCTATTTGGGTTATGCCGGTCTCACAATTACTATAAATAGTATCGCTCCTGTCAACGTGATATGACCGTGACTTTCTACTACGAGTCTCGTATTATCTTTACGTTAATAGACTCGCGCAATTTCTGGTACTCTCGAACACGTTGCAGTACTGGCTGCTGCATACGAAAGTCATTGTAAACGCACTATACCTAAAAAAAAAAATGCTTAACAGCGCTGCTGAATTATACAGTATAATACGAAATAGGCATTTTGTAAATATGAGTATTAAATTTTTTTTTCTTTCTCTTCAAATACGCTTTTCCGTATATTCTAAAAGAGAAAGCATGCTAACCCGTGAGAATCGTTGCGATCGTTACAATCATTAGTATCGCGATCGGTAAGAAAAAAAAAAAAAAAAAAAAAAAAAAAAATAATTATAATGAATATAAACACCGGCATCGTAATCCACCTGTAGATATCGTAATCGGTATCGATGAATCAAATGACGAATATATTAGTAGCTCGTGTAACAAGTGTACGTCGATTGTCTAGTCATTATGAATTTCTAGCCGATTAGAAAGGTTCGATGGTATTTCGATCGAACGTCGCGATAGGACTTATTGACGTTCGCGTTACCTATTAATAGTCGGCTTGTTCAGTCAACAGAGATATTTTCTTGATTAATCTCGTGTCGCTGTGTACCTTAATTAATTAATTGCCGGATCACGTACCGCTTCTTATTTTCTTCGTAATTTACTTACGGGGAAATTTTTTTTAAAATTTACGATTGGAAACCCTGGCTAAGCGAGCTTTTAATACGTTATGGAAATTTACGATAAAGAAAATTACCGATCGTATAACCGTGTACGGTGTCAAAGCATCGCGGGTAACGTTAAGAAATTCGACCACGGACAGATCGTTTAATTTTAAAGCTGTGGCAATGGGACGGAGAGTCGGTATAGTCATTTTGTTAGATACCCGGGAGAGATCTATAGCCGTAACGTAGAGCGTCGTACCGTGTAATTTAGTGAAAGAAAAAAAAAAGAATTTTCGTCTCAACTTCACACCGTAAACCACTATGTCGTACACGAAATTATAAGCATCTAAATATGATTAGGCAAATTAATCATTGAAATTGGATGGTGATTATCGCGAGCACATAAACACGTATCGATAATGACGCACGAATTGTCTCTCGTTACATTAATTTCTAAGATCTATAGCTATGCCGATATAAGGATTTACTTTTTTTTTTTTTTTTTCCAAAACGTACACTCCAAATTTGGATAATGACAAACCGTCTAACGACGGGACAATATGTCACGCATAGACTATCGGAAATCGTGTACGTCAATCTCTTCACAACGAGGACATATACAACTTGGCTGGGTCCCTTAAGTCCCCCTAATCGTTTAATGGCTATCGATGGAGATCATTGGTATAGGCCTATTCAAATTATGTGATTGATTTCACTACAATGAGAAGTTCATTGCCGATTGGGGGTTTTGCGTGGACATCGACACGGTTACGGTTGATCGATCTGGATACCGTTCGAGTATTTCCAAAGTCTGCACTGCGGTGCCAAAGATTACTTGTATCTGTTGTAACAACGTGTACTGTATGCTTGTAATGCAGGGATCTAACTTATCGACGTGGCAAGTGCAGGGGCCCTAATTTAATATGTATTCTTGTATTATATATATATATATATACCTAGGGAAACATTAAATCTTAAGGATGCGTGTCGGGCCTGGAGTCACTGTGAATAATACAAGGGGCCCAATGGGCCTTATACTGTACAATCACAATAGCGTAACACTTACCCGGTAGAGTGAGGATGATGACGGCCTCTCAGGCATGAAATATACTTGGAGGGGGTAAGGTGGGGGGGGGGGGGGGGCAACGGCGTCTTAACAACGGGAAATTCTTGTGCGCGAAGAAAAGAATGAAAAAAGAGAGAATAACGCGAGAAAGAAGAAAGGAAAGAAATGGCGAAGGAGTCGGACAAAAAGGAAAATATTTTCTACGATGAAAGGTGCTGAAAGAACGAAAAGGGATCGCGAGAGAGTGAACGGAATGAGTCTTTTAGAAAAATTTTCGTTTTTTGTTTTTTGTTTTAGGAGCTGGTTTTTTTGTCTTTTACGTAAATCAGAAAAAAAAATGTGCGGTTACTTTTAGGCCATTACGGCGATACGGTCGACGGTGTACGACAAGAGGTGTACTACTGAAGTGTCGATGGTTCACGTTTGACCCTTGTCCTGATATGATAAGGTAGAATAGTCGATTTGAATGAAGAAAAATAATTTTTGAGTCCCAATGAGAAACTCGAGGTTACTTGAGCGTTTTTGAAACCGGTTCAACTAGTTGTAAACTAGTCACGATCTTCTGAACCTGGCATTAAAAAGTACTCAAATGAGGTATCGCGCATGGATGATTGATGGCTAATGACATTAGACTACATACAGATATGCATATACATATCTAAATATAGAAGTTAACCAGTTCAAATCTATGTACCATTCAAAGTTGGTCAGTCAATTATTGAACGCATGCGGGAAAATCAATTTCAGTCAGCGATTTAGTGGTTAGTCGCCTTGTATAAAAGTAAAAGAATTTTTTCGAAATTAATTTGCGCGTTCGAATATAAAAATTCATTTATATTTTTTATATTATATTCTCGTACCGCATCGAGACTTCTTTTTTCTCTTCATCGTGCGTCTACGTGTTTATCGCTTTAAATGTTGCACGAGACGCCTGAAATGGAAATCAAATTAGTGTAAATTAATACAACGAGTAGACAAGGCCGAATCCCCAAGGGGACTGTTTCTACCGAAACGTTTCCATACGCGAATATAGTGGCGAATGTGGTTGCTGTTAAATATCGAGAGAGAAAAAAAAATATGGAAAAATAAAAAAAACACTGATAAGTTCTGGCATTAAAGTAGTCAAGGTTATTTGCGAATACGGTGATTTTGCGACACGCGACTTTGTGGCTGCTTGTGATATCGTCTAATGCGATTTTAGCCTAACAGAGGCTATAAGAACAAAAAAATTGCAATACCGTGATTCAATTTTTATTTAGGATTCTTTAAAAATATTTAATTACCGACTGCTGATAAAACTTAGAAAATCGTATGAACTCACTTTTAACGTTATTTTGTAAACAAGTAAGTTTAACCTCTGAACTCGAAATTTTAATAAGAAAAGTAATTAAGTCTCACGCTACTCTTTCGTTCCTTTCATTATTTTGTTATCGTCGTTCGCTCTTGTCAAAACACAATTACCGACCGACCCATTAAGATCCATCGGGCAAATTACGTCAATCAGACTGTACGGTCTTACAAAAGTCATTGAAATAACTGAAATTCTAAAAAAAAAAAATCCGTTATCCTCGATATCGTATCTTCGTAATATAAATCGCATCGACCAAGCGTTCGGTAAATTTCTTGATTCTGCTTTGCGATTCTGTATTATTCAAGAAAATTAGCATAAAAGTCTCGTGTCGCGAGAAGAATGACCACAGCAGACGATAAAAAGTCAGATTGTCCAAATCATTAATAAAACAGAATGAAAATACAAGACTAATTAGAAAAACGGAGAAACAAGACGAGTGCCGATCGCTACGTACGACGCGCCGATATTCCCAAGCAAGTTTCGTTTCTCGTGCGAATTCATAACCTCAACGAGCATCACGCCGCGTCACATTGCGAATTATCTCGCCAAGAAGTGCGTCTATAATTCGCATCATTTTTATCGAGGTAAACAATTAGTAGCCACGTAGCCACTATATATATATATATACATATATCCTCCATATTATCTATATATGCTCTCGTACTGAAATTGTATTTATCCATACGAATCAAAAGTTCCGGGCGGTAGTGAAAAAAAAAAAAAGCGGGACACCAAGTAGGTTTTGCAAAAAAAAATTCCAAGAAGAAAAAGTGTACGGGTAAGGGAAGTGCAGTAAAATGAAAAGAGATTCCGAAAGGGATTTCCCAAGGTTAAATTCCAGAGCGGAAGCGATAACAAGTGAAACGCAACGATAGGCTAAGAGAATAAGGGACGTAAAAAATGAAGCCATTCGTTTGACAAACAGTGGAAGACTAGTTAGTTTTCTAGGGATTTCTAGTAGGTTCCGTAACGATACTGCAGTTGAGAAATGTAATAGCGTTAGATGGACATAAGATATAAAATTATATATTTTATATCCATCCATTAATATTAATATTAATATTGCCATTAATATTGCTGTATTGCAATACAGCGATCCTGAGACTCATCGTCTCATCTTCAGAATAAAATAAAATAAAATAACAGGACGTTCAATTGGAAACACGATTAAGGTCGTGACAACGCGTCTTCCACATTGATTTCCGACGCTATTATGCAACGCGGACTATTAAAGCCAGTTCACAGGTATAACGTGTAACGTGAAATTGATAGGTGTAGATCGGCCCGTGGATTCGAAAGTGGTAATGGGCTTTGGCATTTGACTTAACGATATCGACGTAGGACGATGGAAAAAAAAAATTAATTTTCACTTTTCGTATTTACGAGGCGAATTTAATTTATAAAATTTTGCAAAAAAAAAACGAATTATCGTGGGCTGATAATGGGATAAGAGAAATTGGATGAAATAAATGATCGTTCGTTGAAACGGTTACTGGTAACAGGCCTGACTGTACGATCGTGAGAATTTCCAAATTTCTGAACAGCACGAAACTTCTCACTTGACCTTTTCGAAAAGTTCATTTTGTCTCGTTACTATTTCGAACGCTAACGAAAAATAAAAAAAATCCCATGCGCCACGTTTAACGCAAAATTTATTACCTCAGATTGATATCTGTGAGCAGCATGACTTTAGTCAGCAGTGCCAGGTTGGAATATCTTTCTACGCTAGACTGTCGAGTCTACCTGTCTCCCCTACATTGCATACAGATGTTACGTGTAAGGTGAACGGGAGCCTTTTAAGCAATGTTCACCGGCCGATCCTAGAACTCGTGGAAGCACCTGTACCATGAATCCCATTTCCTTTTTAACTAAGCGAGGCACGTCTTTTGCGTGCTTCCATGAGAAAGAAAGAGAGAAACAAAAATAAGCAGAATTCACCGACCATTTATGCTCGCAGACTCAATTTCCGTGAGTCTCCCATGCGAATTTCGCCGGTCCCGCAAATAAGCCAAAACGTATGTTAATACTCGCGTTTAAGATTTTTTTTTGTTCAATCCTTTTTCAGGAGGTCCTACTTGCGCACAGTCGTGCCACCGGACACTGCGAACCCATTACGATTATTTTGGCGGAGGTCGAGGGACCCGAATTGGCGGCCATACTTGGCTTCGTGTATACCGGAAGTGCCGCGGTACCAAAGGGACGACTGGACGCCTTCCTGAGAGCCGCCAGGGCTCTGAGCATCAGATTGCCGCCGCTACCGGAAATGATAACGTCTTGCATGGACGACTTCAAAGCGGAGGACTTTAAGGATGTCAAAGTGAACGCGCGTTATCTTAGATGCGAGCAATATCCTTGTAAGGATGGTTGGTGTCGCGCTAGGACCTTCGACCGGAATTACTCTTCTTCGAATTACACGGACGAGTGTCATCGCGGGTTGCCGATGTCCTGCGAAGGATCATTAAATAAAAAAGTTTTTAACGTATCCAAGGACGAATCGCTCGATCCGTGTCCTGTCGGAATGACCGAGGCTCCTTACGCAACGAGAAGTACAAACGGCAGGATAATTTTGGAAAAAAATTTCAACCGACTGAATTGCCCGAAGGAACCGGTGAGCGAAAGAATTTTCGAAAATTCCGAAAAAATAAGCGAGATTCGTCCCTTCGTAAAGATCCCCGAGGAGGCCAAGGACCTTTCAATGGGATTCCTGGAAGCTTCCGGGAAGATGATGGAAGTTCACGAAATATCCGGAAACTTTGAAAATCCATCAAGGATCTATGAATCGTCGCGAGAGCCCGATCGGATCTTAGAAAATTTACTCGATTCGCGTCTTCCTTCGATCCGATCCAAGCTCGAGCTTAAGGATCGACAAGTCTCCGCGGTACAGATTGGCGAAGATTTAACCTGCCGCGAAAGATGCTGCAGATGGAAATATCAAAAGAGACACGTAGCCAACAGAGTCACAGCATCCCCATGGAGACAACTAGCTAGACCACATCATTCTCCAAAAATGCAACCGATAGTACTTCAAAATTATACCGATAGGGTGAGTCAAGTTTTTTCAATTAAATTTTCTCATTTAATCAAAATCATTACCTGCAAAAATAAATCGATCGATAAAAATCATTCCCACGTCCAAACTCTACAGATCCTTAACGCGAACATAAAGTTTCATCAGATCCACGTATCATCCAATCACTCCTAAACCCTTCATCGAATCTGATTACAATCACGCAGTCGTCCCACAAAAATTTCTATATTTGATAAATTATCGTAATTTCGACTGACGTCATACTAAATTTCATATATGACAATTTAATTATCCCAGGAAATACTGGAGCAAAACTGGGCAACTCTTAGATCTACATTAGCTGATCTAGGATCCAGAGCAACACATTTCCTATCCTATACTTGGGTATTACTCGTACTCCCTTTATCCAAAAATCAGTGTACAGTCAATGTCAAACACTTATCATTAGGCAGTAGTGCTATGTGTCATACATATAGGTATACTGTATACAGTAATACCCAGAATGCACCTGGCACCATCACGTGATCTCTTTCTCATTACAAGACCCTGTTACTAATTTAGCACAGTCTTTGCTGTCGGCTACTATTCTCACTGCCTGCTCCGACTAATAGTAGCAGTTTACTAATATTCCCTGCTAGCGGATACTTCAATGTAACGCTATCTACCATCAATATTACTGTCAGAACTATAATTTGTATATTAAACCGTACATGAGTACCGCTACGGCAATTACTATAGTACGTAGAACAAAAAATTATTATTTTACTCAAAATTCTCTTCCTCGTTCCTTTTCTTGCCCGATACTTTTTTCCTTTTTCTTATTTCCATTATTTACGAATCTCTGTTAAAACCACACTCGATGCTCACGTCCGTTACGCATAAACTATGCACGTAGCTTTCAGAGATCCCGGTGTTTACTAAGATTTTGTAACGCAGCAAACTCCACAAGGAATTCTCGAAAGCCTGTTTGCCCGTTTCCAAAGTATAGAGGATTTCAAAATTTTTTTTTTTTATCTCACATTGTCACTCAAACATTTTTCCCGATAACCAACCACCCGAGCAATTAAAGATCGTCGAACCAGTGAAACAGATAAAATAGCAATAATATGCTTGAGTGCAAAGCTTTTTTTTTTCAAAATCCCCATTAAATTTCCATTAATTTAATTTTAAACAAATTATCACTCGCACCAATGATTTCGTCTCGATCGATCAAACGAAGAATTGAATGCAGACCTAAATACAGCCGGTCCTCGTTATATCCGTAATTAACGTAGAATTATTCATCGCGATGAATGTTTGCACGATCATCCATGATTTCTCCGTCAGGTTCCAGGTTCAAGTATCGCGGGAACTACTTGGTCGCTCGTAGTCCGAGTCATTTATTTTTCATCGAATCCAGGAATATACACGACACGCGTTCATCATATTAAAGCCAGGTACACATGCGACGTAAGTCCAAAATAAATACCCACATGAAGATAAAGAATTGTAAGACTCGAAAAAAAAAGAAAAAAAAGAAGCGTAAAATTTATTTTCGAAGATTTTTATTTTTACGATTAAAAAACATGGCGTCCCCGTAGGCAATTACGTATTCGTCGTCTAAAGGGGGGGGGGGGGGGGGGGAACCATC
>JASANN010000571.1:1145128-1231204 GCA_031762395.1 Calameuta pygmaea
CCCCCCCCCCCCCCCCCCCAACCAGCGTAGTACCGGATTCCAATTATTCCCGATAGATAGGTCAGTAAATTATAATAACTAATGGTTACGTCGAACAGCACGTAGCTTAAGATTCGCATAGCCGTTAACGTTGACGCGTTCTATTATGAATCACGTAGAATCCGCTACACGGCGACTGGTACATATAAAATATAATTCTTTCTTTTCCCTCGATTTCTTTAGGCTTTTTGTATTCACAACTAAGTATCGACGATTTATCGTTTTCTCGCGTCCTATCTCGAGGTATATTTTTTTTTCCTGCGACGCGACGATAATCATCGACGTTTTTATTCTCAAACGGGCGTAACACAGCCATATCGATAAATCATCGCGAAGTTACGTTATCGGGCAATCAGTATGTAAATTTACGGGGAAGCTGGGATACGGGCAACTCGGTCAACCAAGGTTGAGTGTCATGTACGTAATGAAAAAAAAAAATGTCAAGGCTGCAAACGTACGGATATTATCATTTAGATTTCCAAAAAAAAAAAGAAAGGAGACATTAAACAAAATTCTAAAAATTTCGTCACAATGAAATTTGATATGGTGACTGGGCACCTGGGCCTAGGATATAGGTATTTTTTTTTTTGTCAAAATGAAAATTCTCATGTGCTTAACGGCGAGTGTGGCTGTCAATGTTTTCGTCTACCTGCGTGCAAGAACAGTCCGACGGTTGGCTGCCGGGATATTGGGAACGAGTTAGCGAAGAATCTTCGTGTTTTGTAGAAAAGAACGGTTTACGGTTTCCTACGAGACTCGACTTCCACTCGCAGAGGCATCAGAACATGATCTCTTCGGGGTCACGGACTAACAGTTAGGTTAGCCGAGTTCACCGTCTAGTTTTTCTCTTAGACTTAAACAATTCTTTTTTTTGCCTAGACCATTCGTTTTGCTCGTAACTCGGCTGATCTTTGATTTAACGTTTTGACCTGAACGGTTTTTTCAATTTTTTTTTTTTACTTTTTAATCATACAATTTTCCGCAACGAGATATCCTGTATGGTACGGCAGGGTCAAGGTCATCGCTTGCTCATCGACATACCAGATAAGACCTATGCATCTGCCGTAAAAATTTTTGGAACGCTCGAAAGGTGTTTCGAAAAATTTGCCATTGGTAGAGAAAACTTGAGAGTTCATGTCGACTGGGAGGATCGTAAAATTGAATTTTTAAGATCTTTTTTCGGAACTCCAGATTCGTGGGAAACAAGTGTCGTTAACTGCCTGAATACGTAAGACCGAAGTCACTAATTGGAAATACAGAGAAAAGACGTAGTATAAATGATAAAGAAGATGCACGGGCATTTCATTATAATTATTATAAAATATCTCTAACGCCAAATATAATTTATTGTAAGATTACTGGGCAAAAACAAATCTCACTGTACATCATCGAATACCATATTCGTTCACAGTGACGCAAAAATATATAATTTTCGCATTAGTATTTATGACTATTAAATATTCGTCGGCACGTTAATAAATCCTACATTTTTCGCGTTACTTCGCGCTACCATAAATATTGGTGGATTCGCTGATCAGATTTCGACTTTTTGTAAGCGAAGTCGAAACGTCATTTTGATAAAATTTTGTAAAAAAAATTTTTTTTTGTACACATTTTTGTTTCAGATCGAATCGGGAATAAGCCGTGACTTTGGAGCCGATCGATTCCCAGTGACTTCCGGTATCATTTCGAAGGACTCCTGCAGCACGATTACCGAAAAACCGTGGCCATACGAAGTTTTCGAGCGCGAAAAACGAATTTCCGGCGAATTTGAAATTTACATGAGAAACGACGAAACTCTTTCACGCCGAGACTTTAGCTCAGTCCAGACGATCCTGGTGAACGCGAAGAATCCAGAATCTAATTCTCATAACATCGATGAAGTTTCTACCTATTTTCAAGATTCAGCCCAAGTCGCGAGACCCTCGCAGATTTTATTATCCGTCGTCGAGAGTCGTGCGAATTGCACCGAGGGCACAGAAAGCGCGGCAATTTTGAATAAGAGTCCTACGCCAACTTTAAAACCAGAACTGTCGTTACCTGTCAGTAGACTTTGCGACTCGACGCCCGATACGGCAAACGCTGCAACTAGTAGTACGATCGCTGTTCCCAGCGTGGATAACGAAAGACCAAATTCAATTGACAGGACTCAGCTGAAACACAGTGACAGTAACAACAACGAGGCGTCATCGGGCGATCATCGAATTCCCACAGTAAACACCGACGATCACAGATGCGATCAGTGTGGAAAGACTTTCGTGACCCGAGCTTCGTTAAAGGTATGCAAGATATTCAAATTAGAAAAAAAAAAGGTATAATAAATCACCATACACCGATATTAAAAGTCATAAAATCCAAAATCGATAGATACGAACCGTGTTAACAATTAATAAGTCATTTAAGTCCCATACGGCATACAGAAAAGCTTTTAATGACATAAGCAACGGTAATAACATTCGATTTAAACGAACTGCCGGTACACTAGGAGTCACACAGTAGAAGCCACTATACCCCAAACGAGTTGATCATTGAAAAGTCATTTCTATTCCATGCGATACTCAAAATACTTTCAAACGATAAAAAAGCCCATAGCGCCCGCTCGTACGAAGTAAACTTAAGATAATGAGTCTAATAAAAAGAAATCAAATAGTTTCAATTGACCCAATGGAAAAAAAAAAATTTCAAAAATCAATATCGTCCTAGATTTTAAAAAAAAAATAATGAAAAAATTTTGACCTCAAAAATTGCAGGTACACAGTCGCACGCATTCGGGCGAAAAACCGTTCAGGTGCGCCGATTGCGGCAAGGAATTTTCGCAATTGCGAAACTACAAGTATCACCGCAGCGTGCACGAGGGTACGCGCGAGTTCGCAGCGACGTGTCCCGAGTGCGGGAAATACTTCAACGACCGTGGCTACCTGAGTTCGCACATGAAGATCCACCGTAATCGCAAGGAGTACGCATGCGCCGAGTGCGGCAAGAGTTTCAATCAGCGAGTCGCGTACAACATGCACGTGCGGATACACACGGGGGTGAAGCCGCACCAGTGCGATCAGTGCGGCAAGGCGTTTTCGCGGAAGATGCTGCTGAAGCAGCATCTCAGGACGCACTCCGGGGAGCGTCCTTATCAGTGCCAGGTCTGTCACAAGGCATTTGCCGATCGATCCAATATGACGTTGCACACGAGGTTGCACTCGGGCCTCAAGCCTTATCAGTGCACACTGTGCACAAAGGCGTTCACGAAGAAACATCATCTCAAGACTCATCTGAATTATCATACGGGAACAAAGCCCTACTCGTGTCCCAATTGTTCCTTGAGATTCTCACAGAGCAGCAACATGCGCACGCATTACAAAAAGTGCACTGTCAATAATCCCAATGGGATTCAGGCGAGCGCGGAACAAAGAGCCAGCGAGAAAGATACCGACACAGCATCCCTGGTCCACGCGACCGGCAGATCTCGTAGCGCCGCACTTACGCCACCTAATTCGGATCAGGAATCCGGTATATATACGCCCGTAGGGAGAATCGTTACAGAAATTAGGCAATCTTAGGTATATCCTGTCTACGATTTTTAGTTTTTAATTGCTCTGTATAATTGTGTATCATAATTGCTCGGTATGCGTGACCGGCGTATAATGACGATTCCTTGTTATTTATTGTTATTTGCGACGACGCATTCCTATGTCTTGATTTTTAGGTTATCAAGTGAAAATAATATATTGCGCGCAGGCGAACAACAAGTAAAACTATATTAGGAGGAAGATATGTCAAATAAAAAATATTTATATCATCCGTTCCTCGTGACTTGATCTCCCACTTGTTCCTTTCAGCAGTCATTTACGCTATTTTCTATTATCTTTTTTTTTTAATTAATTAATCCTTCCACGAGTAAAAGGATCATTTCTGGGGGACTCGTTTACCTTTAAAGCCACCGGAAGATGGCCCCTCCATAAGCTCTTTTACACGTGGACGTCGTTCTATCTGCGCCATCTATACTAATCGCCATAAGTTTTGGTATATGTATTCTCTATGTACATTTCTCCATGTACTCACTGACATGTGACTGTGTCAGTAAGCATATAGGAAATTCACTGTACAGTCAAGCGCTAATGAGCATGTGTAGATATGTATACATAGAAAAAATTTAAATAGAGCACTTACGTCGTGCAATAGAAACGGCCCAAAATAGTATTGCACGTGTATTGTCACACGTGTTCACTAAGGTACAGCTGTATTTGTCTGCACGGAGCAAATACGTACGAGGAACTATGAAAAAATATTAATTCCATTTCCATTGTAATCTGCATGAGTTATTTTTTCATTCAAATTTCCCGGCTGTACCCACAATTTAATTCTTCTTTTTTTTTTTGAACTTCGCGCTACACATCCTATATCCAAATCGCATGTGAATTTCGTTCGACATTGACGGATCTGTGTTTGCCTTCTTATTAAAACGAATAAAAAAAAATTACCAGACATGCACGTTATAATAAATTAGTCTTACGTTATAGTCGGACACTTTACGTCAGTCTCGTACATACGTGCACCCGGTATATAAATAATAACCCGTAATGCACTTCGGCAACGTATACCGATAAATTCTTCTATAGCCTCCAAAATAAAAAGCAAGTCTCCAGAGTCGTCAAATGTTTTCCACATATTTCGCACGACTCCGCCGATACTATAGTAGAGACGTCGGGCCAAAAAAAAAACAAACAAAAACACGGCAAACATAATTTTTTTTAAACCCCCAACAAAACAACCTTCCGCGCACGAGCTACGAGCGCGCGGAGATCCAATCGGTAAAATTATTTACCGGCGCCAACTTTTTACAAATTACCAGAGCAGATCTGATAATCGAAGATACAAATAAAAAGCGAAATATGGAAAAATAAATAAAAAAAAAAACACCGCAATCCAATGCCGCCAATCTTTGGTAGTTGTATATCCGTAACCTCGTATCGCATGTATTCATAAATTCGCTCCTGTTAGCGCATACATATATTATAAATACGCATTAAAAATGCTTTCGCGTACGAGATACGACACACGTATCTCTAATTAATGGACATTGAAACGTCACCGTCTTCTACACCTGCTAAGTAACATGAAACCGATTGACTGTGCAAAGTGTCTTCTTTTGAATTTGCCGCCATTAAAAAGTATTTTCTCCATGTAAAATGATTGGTGACGGACTTTGAATTTGCCGCCATTAAAATTATTGGAAACGGACCCATTGAATTGTCGACGATCGCCCGTGACAATTGACACGTGTGTAAGTGAACAGCTGACCATCCGTGTAAGAATCGCACTTCGAGCGTTACGCATTGGCCGAATAAAATTCGTGTCAAGGGAAAGTGGTCGGTGCGAGGAATTACAGTGGATTATTAATAATTCGGCCGAGCGACGTGACCGTAGACGAAATAATACGGACACGCGTTAACGTTATCATTGAAAGCATCGTTATCAGTACGTGGCGATCCGATTAAAGCGCAGTGGGACGTCTCGGTCACGGTAGAATAATTGACATATTCTTATTTTCTATCTTCGTCTCTCCTTATCACACCCCTTATGTCACACTGCCTCGTAAGTAGTCGCTGTCATTTTCTTTTCTGCCGTTTCTTTCTTCCGCGCGATTTCATCCTCGATCGGCCTTTGTCCAGTCGCTAAGAAAGACTCTGGAACGTAATTCGCGCCTTTACCTTTTCGTACCCTCTTTTTCCAGCTCTCGTGCCCATGCGACCATTCTGCAAGCAAGTAAGTAGATACGGCAATTACACGGCTGTTCGTTACAATAACGTCGATTAATCGTGCTTAACTATATATATATATATATACCTATAATACCTATATACACGTAAATTGTTCATTAAAGTTGAAAAGTAAAGTTGATTATAATTTTTAATTCCCGTTGCGCATTTTCGTCCTGGCTCTGGTAGACAAAAAAGTTTCCTGAAAAAAAAAGAACAAAAAAGGCTTGGATTAATTATCGGTAAAATATTTCGATCGGATTGCAGATTAATATGCTAATTGCCGATAGAGAAAATGAAAGTGCATTGTGCTCGCTTTACTCTTATTGATCTCGTTACGCGTGCAGTCTCTAAGTACCTATATTTATATATGCCTAAGGCATTAGCGCAGAGGTCCAGTTGAGATATTACAAACCTGTCCATAACCTACCCAACGCTTTATGGCTAATTTTTTTTTTTTTTTTTTTAATCAAGGCCATGTCTACTACACACAACCGGAATTTGGCGTCATCCAACCGGACCAAAATATTAGATAATACCCGTTAGAGCAGGTTATGGTATCCTGGTTCTTGTGCAACGACTTTGACAGTGATGTGAAATTGTACAAATCTAATCTCGAGAATAGTACTAAACTCGTTTTAGGTTTTAGATTTTAGTAACGTAAACGTGCATACAGACACACGAGACAGGCGTCTCGCGCGTGACTGACGCTCATTTCTATTTCTCTTATTGTCAGTAATATTAATCATTGACATTGACCACGACGCCGAGTCGCGTAACACGGGATAGATAGATTAGCCGACTAGTAATATATCGTGGAGGCTGTAAATGAGTCAGTCAATAGAGATTGCAAGAAAAAGTATGTAAAAGGAAGAAGGGAGGGGGAACCTGCCAATCAAAGACAATTTCATTAGATAGCAAAGTATAATTATCTGGATGTAGGATATCGTAGTAACGGATTAACCTTATAATTTGAATATGAAAGGCAACACTTATTTGTCATAACCTCAAAATGTTTCTGGGTATGTTTAGAAGCGACAAAAAAAAACACACATACCCTTAAACACGTAGGAGCAAACAATACTTACTGAATTAGCATTGTATATTTAAGCCGCATTTAGCTGCAGCCACGTTAACATACGTCAATATTACAAACTTCTTGACAAATCGTACCGTGGTCGTCGGTAAAATCAATCAAACTGACAATCTGTATGTAATATCTCGAAATCTGCGATTTCCTATTGGCTATTGATCATCGCCGGAAATGGGCCAGACGTGTCACTTTCGACGAATTACATGGGAATAGTGATAAGGGATCGAGAGATCCATGTAAGGGTATTGGTAACGATGAATTTCCAAAAGCAAAAGTAGAGAGAAGGAGAACCAAAAGGAAATACACAAAATATTATGTACGTGAAAGGCTAGTCGGCAAAGACATGCAATATTGTCAGATAATTAATAAAACAGTGACCTCTATGCGGCAGACTCGTGAAACAAATGCATGAGTATAAAAGTATCGAAAGAGTCAAGGCAGGTTCTTTTTTTTTTTTAAATATCTTTCTTTTATATCAATAGCAATATTGTTAACGTATTCATGTAGACGAGTCATCTTTATCCATAAAGCCATATGACACTGGAGCACTTACACGGTGTGTCTCCATCAGTCCCCATCAGTCCCCATCAGTCCCCATGGGTTGCACAGCCACATTGCTATTTCGATCCGAAGAAGCTGTTTCTTCTTCCTGTCGCGAGAAAGGACGCCCAGAGCCATTAACTTTATAGATCGTAAAGTATGCTAATGACGCGGTATGTATCACTTTCTAGGCCTCACCGGAGCGAACCAGTTTTCCTTGCTTGGGAATATTTAATCTACGGTCGATTAGGTTAGGTCGAGTCCTCGAACGCCCACCCGCACGTAAGCCGCCATTGTTAGGTTGATCCGGCAGAATAAGATAACCGACAAATTCCCGGATTCCCACTTAACAGAGTCCGTTCTATTATTATCCGTAGATTAACGAGAAAAAAAAAATAGTCTCACTACGTCATTTGCACAAGAGACTTAACGTTCCTTTTAACTCTATTAGATTACTCAATAGCGAAGTCTGTCAGTTCGGACAATAGCGTCTGTGCGCATGCGCGCGCCAGCGCTACCTTCCGAGAATCATCGAAAGTACTTCTATAGATCTTGACGAAACAGTCAGGGTGCTAATAGCAAAATGGAGTAACGATCATCGTGTCATTTGATAATGGATTTCACGTGGAATTATCTACGCGCGTACTTTACCACGTGTACGTTTCATTTATTGGCAGCACCTGACAAATAGCCGTAAAAGATATTTCGAAATTTTTTTTTTTTAACACTTACCAATGTGAACACCGAAACGATGTCGATTGTGGGTAACGTATATACACATTTCTAATAGGACTATGTATTTTCGTTGGTTAAATCGATACGGTTCCTATGTCTCAATGTCTGCGGATCAAAGATGCTGAAGGCGCAAGAGTATAATTGTGTAATGGTTAATGGGTCCTGTTTCGTCATTAAGAGACAAAATGTATTATAGGCCCTCTTCTAAGAAATCCTTATTGTGTACTCGGACTGTTCATTTTTACTTTGATGTACCGCAGTCAGTATATATATATATATATATATATAACATCGATTCTCCCCTGAGTGGCTGTTTCTCTTGTTCACCACTCATTTTGCGACTGCATGCCGATAAGCACTCTCTGAAAATTTCCGTGGCCTCTTAAATAGCACGTCCATATTGAATGTTCACCGAACAAAGGAAAACCGTATACAATAATGAAATTTATTACGGGCGCTTACCGCAGCAATAAATGATAAGCCGACCGTAAGGATAATTAAAAAAAATGCCCTGGTAAAGTAATAAAAGAAATTGAGAACTAGCAAATACCATTATCAGGACAATTGTATGACCAAGGGCTGTATAAAAAGTAAATAAACAAAATATTTCAATATACTAAACACCATTTATATGTTTGTACTATACACTGTAGGATTAAACTATAGTCTATATATTTTGAAAAATTCTTATCTAGATATTGAATCAAATGAACGTTCTAAAAATAATTTTTTTTTCTTCATTACGTCATACCCCACCCAAATGTTTCTTCTACTCTCCCCCCCCCCGGTTAATTCAATCAATTAATTCACGCGATCGAAACAATTCCAATTCCTACCCATCGTACTAATTCGATAGCTTACAGTTCAGACGCGAAATATTAAAGCGAAAAAGATCTACTTTCGCGATGTGTCCAACTACTGTGCTAAATGCGTAACAATTTCGTGTAACCCACCACTGGCAGATACACGTATACACACGTGAAACGTGTCCCAGATTGATTTATGCTCGAACCGTAAAAGCCCGTAAAAAGCCTAGACAAGACCAGAGTCACGTTGAACGTGGGCGTAGCCGAAAAGTGCAGCGACTTGAAAAGTGGGCCTGTTTGTCAGGTACATTAATCAATATTTAAATGCGACAAGAATGCACAGGTCGCGAGAGATCTCGATTGCCCTGGTTGACTCGTACCAACGCGAGGATGTAGATACACATATATGTATATCGAGGCATTGCAAAATGAATTTTAAAAAAAACCATAGAACCAATAAATTTTGGTCTGGCGCGAAAGACAATTCGACGTGTATCAATTTGTTACTTAAGACGAAGCAGGGGCGGAAGCCGTGGTGTAATTTTCAAAATCGAATCGATCATTATTTTTTTTTTTTAATATGTCTCTCACCGGCCTTTTAACCTTGAGCATCGTCGAGATCCATTTTCGGGAGATCGAAAGTGTAGACGTAGATCGTGATCGAAACTTCACAGCGCCTGAGAAACATTCCGCGGATGCTTTGGGATCGAGACCCCGCGATCTAAAGGATTTATGTCACTGTTTTTTTTTCTAGGTAAAAATGTCCCGCTGGAATTTTGTCTCTGGGAAATAAGGAAAAAGGAAATGAAAAAAGGAAAAAGAAAAAAGATGAATTACCGAGAACATTACTAGACTCATTATAACCTAACTGAGCCGAGTTCTCCTTGGCTTTTACTCGGCAGTTGGCATTCCTGAAATGTATATAGTCTATCTCTTAGTGTCCCATCCACGTGAGAGAGGAACAGGTTCACCAGGGATCCTGGGATAGCCGAGAAGAAGGTGTTACAGGTTACACGACCTTTTTAGATATTAATCTGAGAAACGTGCTACGCTTGTGCTTATAGTCGACTCCGAAGGTCACGAAAGTCAAAAAGAAGAAGATAGAAAAGAGGGGGAGAGGGGGAGATTCAGGATCGCGCAGCATCGCCAGGAGTAATCTCATTTTAATGGTCACCGTATACAAAAGGGCTTAAAACAATAACGATGACGATAAATCACGGACGATTGTTAATTTCGAAGAATTTTACAAAATTTCACTTTGGAAGCTGCACACCCTGATTTTTGTTATTATCGTGTCTCACGCTCTAAGCTACTGAACTAATTTTAAAGAGATAGCGAAATTTCTATTTTTTTAATATTTTACGCAATCGCACAACACGTCGCCTGATTCGCAATAATCACACGACTCCCGAGCGAAATCGACGAGTTCTAAAAGCATTTACGAATCTTTTCACATAGAAGCAGAGAACGACGATTGAAGTTACAAGAACAGCCGCTTAAAGGCGCTGAGGCTGCGCTAGCAATTAACATCTAACTTGCATAGGATAATTTAGGCAAGTGGTTAGCCTAAGTGTTAACAAATAATTAATCAAACAGTCGAATACCTTACAAGAAGTCTCTTCCTCGTATAAACTAAATAATTGTCATTCGATTCCTTACCTGTCAAAGGACTCGTACTCGTCCGGCAGAATAAAAGCTACCGTAAACAGTGCAATGCGCATGCGCATACAGTTGTAGACGATTAAAGTTGGTAGCCACAAGTACCAAAGCATAGCTAGAGACACCGAGAAAGGCAGCGATAGAAATTAAACGAAATAATTGTGCGTCCGCGAGAAGTGAGGTTATGTCCGCGCGTAACTACAACTGACCAAGTAAACAAGAGGAATCACGTAGAGAGTAAGGAAGGATACGTCGTGACGTTCGCGGTAATGTTAGACGGCGTTTTAATTAAAAAGGACTGATTTACGCGTTTCTCAAGATTATTTCGGGTACAGAGTGTCTCGTGTGTCGTGTGCGTCAGTCCCGTCTGTCCATCTCGCGGCGCTCGGCGGTACTTATACTCTTTCTTTCCCAGGCTCCTTCAGCGTTAATAAAACACGGCTTAATTGTGCCAGGACAATTAAACCCGGTGAAGATAATGTCCTGCTCTTTCTCAAGGGAGGCTGGGATATATCTAATGGGACTAAGACGCCCCTCGAGACGTCGAGACGCTGGGACACGAGTGAGAATTCCAGAGCGTCGTACAGTCGTACAGTCCTGCGTACAGTCGAGTGGACGTATGTAACACAAAGAAAAAAAGAAAAGCAGACCTCTTCTTAAATATTACATGAAAATCTTGAATATCTAACAAAACTAATGATTTTCTAACATTGAATATCAACATCGAATTTTCATTTTTCTTCTCCTCGCTCGTTATTCAGCTTTATTCCTTCCTAGGAGCCAAGTGCCAGAATTTTTCTTTTTCAGGTTACGTATGCTCCGTCGAATTTTTATGCCACGTTCACAAGACAGGAATGCAACCGTCCTACAGCGAATGCACTAAACGTCGTCTCCTTTTTGCGCGGGAATTATAAAATCGTACATACCGAAGTAGTCAGTATTTTTATATAATATCTATACCTACGACGGAATGTGTCCTTACCATGTAAAATACAGCAAGGGAAATAGCGTCCAGTTTTTACATAAGAAAAATGCCCTCGTGCATAAACTGACGAAAGTGATCCAATCGTCCGCAAGAAAAAGCAACCTAACCTCAAAAGCCTCGATAATGGACGCACCAACGAAAACGTATAAGCGTATCAAATCAGTTCAATAATTTTAATGGCGTCGAAATTCTCAAAAAGTCAACATCCTCTTTTCACTGTTACTCTCAATCCTACTTCCCTTTATCTCTTAATCGCGGAGCGCCTCGTTAGTCGAATTCGTTACCTAAATATCAAGAGTCATCGTTATTATAACTTTTACGAGCGGTTTATGATCGAATCGAGCGGATGGTACGTTTCTGTCGATTAATTAATTATGCCACATACGTTGGGTACTTGCGCCCGCGTACCTGTATAAATAAAGCCGTACGCGCTCGTACGTACACGTACGGCGTCGCGAAATGTGCGTAAGGCGTCCTTTCACTTCGGAGGCGCCTTGACATTTCGAGTGCACCTTCTTGCCACGGACACGCACATTACTTGGTGTTTATGGTGCCCCATCGTGACTCGAACAATCAGTGGATAGGATTGAGTGCATCGAACGTTGCAGCTAGCTAGAACAAAGATGATGTGGATGAATCATTTTTTTTTTTTTTTTTTTTTCAATACCTATTGTTACCATTAGGCGTATTGTTATTATAGTAAGCAGGTACTGCGAGTAGCGTCTAATAATAACGTATTTATCTACTGGGAATGTACTAGGAACTACTTAGGGGTGTTCGGCTTCGCTATTTAAATTCGTTTGACTCGTAAGGTGTGGCTTGATTCACGTTGGATGCTACTTTACATGTATCTATGCACGTAGGTATCCGCAAGCTAAATACATATGTATAACGAAGCGAAGGTGCTTCTGGCAAATCATTTTGGAATGTCGCCACCGGTTTTTTTTTTAAGCCATTCTCAATCGAACGGATTTCAATAATGTCAGGCATTGGGAAGTGTCATCGACAAGTCCTCTTATCAGCGTAATGATTGTACGTTAAATAATTTAAGTTGCGGTCTGACACTTTTTTTCTCTGTCGTTTTATGAATCGTACGTATTTCATTGAAATAATTCGCAGGTCGATTTTTCTTTTCTTTTTTTCGTTTAACGTATTCGGAGCGAGCAGGAGCGTCTTTTGTGGGTGCCTAAACGGAGACCCTAATAATTCGCGCGCAGGCAAAGCTGTACTGTCGCGATACGATTTTGAAAGTTTTTTCATAAACTTTGCGAAAAATATACTACAGAATTTCGAATTTTAAGCACGAGACTCAGTTCCCGAAATTCACCTTATCCATTGTCCTTTTTTATTTCGGATCTCAGGATAATCAAAACGAGAAGCGCTCAATGGAAACTTCTTACGTGTTACTATATTTAATAATATAATTTTTTTAAGTGAAAATTAATTATTTATAAAATTCATATCCAAGCCTGAGGTTTGAAAAAATTATATTATAGCAAAAAAATTATTAATTTCCGATTACCATCGTCTCACGCTCGCAATAAACTTAAACGTACCGATAATAATTGCCGCATGGAAAATTCATTGAAATTAATGAATATTATTTACGATAGATACGTTATTGTTCCTGTTATCTTGAACCTTGACATTATCAAATGCTCTTTTTTTTTTTTTTTCTTCTTCAATCGAGAAACCATAATATCCGACACGGCTCCGTTTAGCTCACAAAATGTTATTAGGTTAGTCCCGTGTAATAAATTAATTCGTAACAGTGGCACCACTACTTTCCATCGAATCTACCATTTTTATTTTTCGCTCGCGCAGCTTCCCCGAACGTTTCTCTACGTCATTCCTTATGTATTGAGATCATCGAAACTCTCGAATCCAACTTTTACCGATCATCGATTAATTATCGATGAGCGAGTGACGTAACGTCATCCGCCGACGCGACCCAAACTCTATTGTCAAATCTTCGTTCTGTCCTTTTCTCATTTTACCTTCGATTACAAGAAACTACAATCGTATCGCGCACACGGCTTCCTTCATTGCAGACACGCGCGAGGACACCGATTTTTTCATTCGCGTTTCGGAAATGCTGTGCATACTGAAAAAAAAAAATTCTACATTCTACATATAATTACTGCAAGTTCTTCCATGCTATTAGCATCCTGTCACCTGCGGATTACGCTCTTAACAAAATCCTCGAGGCCGTACATTAATTACAATCTTGTTTTACGTGTTTCGCCAAAGTTTCGACTCGTCTTAAATTAACTGACCGACTGACAATTGACCTTTACTACTCAACCAATTGGAAACCATGACAACATTCTATCGAGAGCTAATCGTTTATGGTCCTTTGCGAGAACGAACTGCCAAATACTTATTTATATTAACGTATTTAATATTTTTACTTTCCCCAAAAGTCATCCGCGCGATCGCTCGAGATATCATTTCTTTTTTTCGTGAATAACGAACGCGCGAAATTTATATATATATATATATATATATGCGATTGCAAAGGAAAAAAAAGATAAAGGAATAAAACGCGAACAATACATCACGCGAAGCAGAAACGCAAGCGAAATAATTTCCACCGATGTGAGATAAGCACCGCCGCCTGTAAAAAGGTACTTCCACACGGGCCGACAGGCAAGATGATCCCGTGCTCACGTTTATCCTTACTTCCCTGAGTCATTTGTTATTTCGAGATAACCTTTAAATTCACCTTAAAAATACCGTATGTGGAGCTGACCATATAAATTTGGAATTTTATCAGAATTACAATTACATTCGAAAATTTAAAGAGCGCTCTTAATTACCCCTATAAATCTGTTTAATGAAAAAAAAATATAATTTCAAAATAAATTTCACATAGCTGCACCGGCTCCATCGCATTCATGTCGAAATCGAAGATATATTTTTCTCTTTCCGTAAGGCGCGCAAGTGCAAGAGAGACACAGTGCGGTAAATTGACCGATTCGCAAGTGGATACAGTCGGATCGTGTCAGACACCGCACAAGCGTTAACGTTAAATCTTTTCTTCGTCGTCCGACCTATGACTCTCCACAATCACTGGCACTTAGCGTCAAATCCGCTGTGGACAATCCTAATGGTGTTTATATGATAATTTATTCGACTCAACCAATACGTCGATCCACACTGATTTGCAATAACGAGTAGTCGGTCGATAGTTGCCAAGTTAAATTCGAGGTCCGATAAAACTTGTTTCCCGTGAAATGGCGAACCTGTTAGCAAAGTGGCCATGGATGTGCTCCAATGCCGTGTCGACGAAATAAGAGCAAATTTTTTCGAACCTGAAAGCCAAACGTAAATTGGATTAAATAAAAGCTGGTAGATCGATAAATAAAAAAAAGAAAAGGCAGACGATTCACTTCCAGGGATAATTATATTTTATGAATGAAATGAAAAAAAGTATTTTTTATCAATAATTTTATACCTCGTCGAGAGCAATAATAAAATCGAGAATCAACGAGCAAATGGCAAATGCTTCCTAGACGCGATTCCCACGCAGTTAATACAGCTCAGCATCTCGGTCCAGACGCAATATAAATCGCCCATTAGAGATTATGAATGCAGTAGCAGCGGAGTTCTTCCGACGTAAACTGCATCAGCACACGATGCAAATGCCCTCGTGAATACACACGGCCAACAGATGCGAATGCACCGTATGGAATCTTGCGCAATTTTATTGGATTTTTGCATAGAGCCAAGAAACCTGGAAGGAAGATTAGTGTTAATACGTTTAATCCTTGAAAGTTCATCAACAGCATTAAGGGTTACGTTAAGCACATAATTTATTACGTTTAAGTATTGCAAACATATAGCCAATCGGATTTCGCAAGGAATACAGTACTTACACAATATATCTATGCACGTAATAATTATTAATATTATTTTCCATTAACGTCGTCCAAATGGACCAAAATACGAAAGATCACGAGAAACGATTTTTTTTCTAATGTTTTTATGAGTTCGAAAGATCATAAATAAAATACACTCAAATTGATTCCATAAATGTCAAAATAAGACACACTGTATATAACAGCCATGGATAGTCGAAAAGTGAACGCCACGAGAAATCAAATACGGATCTTTGTAAATGCAATCAAATTGTATAATGTTTGACGAGTCGACAAGGTCGAGACTCGGCAGGAGCGGCTGCCATCTTGGAGTTCTACGGGGTAGCCATTTCGATCCCATATATAAAAAAAAATAAAAAATTATTCCCACGGTCCCAGCTTGACATATGAGTAACTTGGTAACAAATTACAAGTACAAGAAAAAAGAAGAAAAATAATGTCTTTAAGAACACTCGATGATTAGTATGATTGCGCAATCAGCCACTTTGCCGTACAGATATTTTCATGAAAATGATATAGAGTGACTATATCAGTAGGATTTTCAAAAAGTCAATACAATATCCGCACGAAATTCAAATCGCATAATTGGCATCATGATTGACAGTCGCAATTTGCGAAAAATCCAAGCCCCTAATATTGCCCTGCAACTGTATCACGAGTTCAAAATTTCGTAGAGCTGAATTCAAATTTTTGTATAGCTTCGACGATCCATAATTTTGTCATCATCAATTTATTTAAAAATCGTAGATACCTCAATTCAAAACGGTCCATTCCACCATTAATATTCCCTACGAAACAAACACTCTGACAGGAAAAATCCAAAAAGTAACCTATCAGAAAAAAAAGTGTTCAAAAATAATTTTCGGAGCACTAATCGTGCCTACCTCAAGTATCCTCTAGATTTAAATGACACAGGACAGTGAATAAAATAGACCTGATGACCTCAGACTCACCGAATACCCATATCTCACATAAGGGTGTCATCCAAAGTACAAAAAAAGAATCAAGAAACTGTACAAAAAAATGACACAAAAATATCATTGTCTTTGAAACAATAAAAAAAAAAAAAACTTTCGTCTTTAACCTAATCATAATAAATCGCTTATTTACCAATAAACCTACAATCCAAGTATCGACGTATCAGAAGATCTTCGTTTCTTTGAAATGTCTTCGTTTCCCCCTCTCCGAAAGCGTCAGACGTTCACTGGAAGCTCTAAAAATAATCTCGAGCCGCTCGCCTCTCGTTTAACGCGATGCCCACGCTGAAGGATTCGCCATTCAACGAATAACGTAATAAACGTTAGACGTTCGGCCAGAAGTCGGGATCGCTCGAGTCGTTCACTTGCGATTTCGTCCCTGTTACGTAAACGGAGGACGAAGGAGAAAGGTGAGGTGGGAGAGGACGGGGGGAGGGGGGAGAATGCGGATAAACGAGACGAAAAAGAGAATAACTGCGCCAGAAAGACGTAAGATGCACGGAGGGTAGCGCCCCGAGAAGAACTGCATATAACGAAAGGATGCACGCGAACCGCATGCAATTTAATCGACGCTGCGCGATACACTGCAATTTACGAATAATTTCGCAGAGTTTTTCGAGTAAACATCAATTAACGATCACACCCTGTGATCTCGGACGAAATTAACGGTCTTGCCTTGGTCTGCCATTAAAAGCCATAAATATACGTTATACGGTAGGAGAAGAAAAGAGAATAATACAAATATACATATTTAAATACAATCGATCACTCTCTCCTCGCGAGAAAATTGAATATTTTTCAATTTCGCGGACTTTTTTTTGCCCCCTCCCTCCGTACCCTCGGCATTCCACCAATGCCGGTTTTTCAATGTATATTTAATACGCGCTGTCTCATAGCCTATTGGTACATCCTTATATATATATATCGGGAGCACATATGTATATCCACATGCATTTGTATCGCGACGAGAGAACAATATGGCCGACCTCGTTCGCATATCCTTACCAGCTTGATATAATCGTCCCGCCGGTAATTATCGCCATTAGCGCCATTTTGGACGTTCCAAAAGAAATCCATCCGGTATCGATGAATCGCGATATCGTTCGTAAAGGTGAACGATACCTGTCATCCGAATGACGTGAATCAGAATGGTGCATTAAACAGTACAAAGGACCGGACCGTCCTCGTTACGAAGAACGAATGGATAACAAGAGACGAGACGAACTGCCGTGACGAAGTGAATAAGAGAGAGAGAGAGAGAGAGAGAGAGAGAGAGAGAGAGAGAGAAGAGGAGCGCCCGCGAGAAGACTAATGAAAAATTCAAATCAACCTTTGTCTTCTAAGCCAAATGGAAATTTCTCTTCCTTATTGACATTTTGTTCATCTCTTTCGAGTCCTCCTAGTGTCACCAGAGCTCCCCCCCTCCCTCCCCCCTCCTCCCCCCCAACAGGCCTACTGCCCAACTACAAACGAGGCTGCTCGAAAAATATTCCAAGGCGTGGTGCCGCGCGCATGCGCCATGTAACATTATCATTTGTAGCCGAAAACACTCGGGTGCTTGAAAGAATTTGCATTCGAATTCGTTGCCTTCTTTTTTTTTTTTTTTTTCTGGTAGATCGAGAACGCGAAGCTGATGCAATTACAGTGAAAAATTACGAGGAAACAAACGTCTCAGTAAGGTCCCGCATATAGTTTGTATAGCTCCAATTTTTTTTTTTTTCTTTCGATCGACCAACCAACATAACCTAAAAGATCGTAAAAACATGTTCAACGAGAAGCAATGACGGGTCTCCAGAGAAACTGTTCAAACGGCGAACTCAAAGCTCCACGTGGAATTGGCTCTGAGGCAGCAGCTGCTAGATCATCCAGTCTTCGACGGACGATGAAAGTGAGATCCCAAGACCGAGTGTGTAATTCCTGAACTGGATCATCCGGAATGTAATTTAACGAAGTTGGCAGAGAACTCGTGCCCGACGCAGATTGCCACACGGAATTGCAGATACACACACTCAACTGGCGCTGCTCGATATATTCATTAATACGCTCTCGTACGGTTAGCCAATATTGTTAGCTCTGTAACGCGTGGGATCGAGCAGGACTAGCTCGTCCATTTTACACGAAAAACAGTGACGTCTCCTAAATCCCATGTTTACGCGTGCACGTTCTCCTGTCGTATACATATATGTATAATTAACGACTTGACCGGAAGTCACGTTCCTCCCAGGCATGAGCTATTAGCAATTTCTTTGCGCGAACTTTTGACCCGAGACTTGCTTATCGCGAGACAGTTTTAACCCGGCTCGATAATAAAAGTAAAATCAATTCGTCACTTGGTGTCCTCGAGCAATTAGGTAATAATAATAAACAGCTACCTCTCCCAATTATGCATACTCGAAATACATTACGCAATTAATCACGTATTTAAAATCATATAATATAGATGTAAGCTGATATACTTGTCGTATATATATATATATATATATATATATATATATATATTTCGGGGACGATTTAATTTACGTATTGGCTCTTTTCAGGATTAGCCATTTCGAGGTCTGTCCTAAAAGAATTTTCCGCGTAACGACTGTTCTGAGGACTATGATGCGGGGCTACCAATTTTTTTATCTTCAAATTTCTTCAATTCTCAAATTTCTAATTCGCTTAGAAAAAGTTTCCCTAGGATTAGCACAGGATAGAATTTCGAACGCATAACCTCGCTACTGTGAACGCCCCTTCATGTTTCCTGTCCTCAAGCTACACGATCTACAGGTTACTAAACATATAAATACATAATAATTCAAAGTTATTAAAATTTCCAAAAAAAAAATACAAAATCCACTATTAGTCGCTTCGGTAAGTATAGTCAAGTTAAAGAATAGAAGTTGCAAGTAAACCGCGAAGAATACGTAAATCGTATTTAATAACGTTCTGGGTCTAATCGTTTACGATGGGAGAGCGCATAAATAATTTTAACATGACCGTTAGACACAGAAATGCTCCTGCGTCCATCTAAAATGTTAAATAAAGATCATACCGTATTCCGAGAGCATCGTGTATACACCATTAGGTGAATGTCCATCCACCCATTTATTCGCCTATCCGGTTCTCGACTTCTGCAACGCGCATCTACCTAGATTTCGTCTTCAGGCGAGTGTACCGACGCATACGTCCATACACATATATACATGTATGCACGTCAACCTACCAAGACACCTTACCAAGAGACTCTTTCGAAAGGGTATTAAGTAACGGACGATTCCCTGAGCCGATCTCTACGCTATTAAGAGTCTCAATGGGAACTGCTACTCTCTAATGTATCTCATACGTACGAAGATCTATATTCTTAGGACACAAGAGGAGTAAATTTATTAATTTAATTAATATATATATATATAGGTGATTTATATGCCACTGATTGTCGTTTATTTTTTTTTTTAATCCACCTTCTGTCCCCTAACTGGATCGACTTGCATAATTCGAAATTCAAATTGCAACCGCACACGTATATTTGCATAAACGACACGCACTCATACAGTGGACATACACATGTGAGTAGGTATACATATACATACCGAAAGCGGAGACGGAACTGGAACGCAGCTTGATACGTGGCTCGTTATTCATTTTGGATAGGGTTAAAAATGTCGATGTATTAAGCCAGACGTTGTTTCTCCGTCGCGGGCACCGTGTATAAATAGCTGAAATGCAAATGCGAATTTTCGTTAGTTACGAAAAAGTTTTGACACGATTAACGGTTGCTATGGGTGTCCGAACGTATTTGCTATTCCGACTGTACCACGTGTGTGAGGTAATTCGGGGAGCTTGAAAAAAATGTAAATATGATAACGATATGCCGGCTCGATACGTTTCCTTTTATACTCGTCCTTGCCGCATCGGTTGATATTGAAATCGAAACCGAAAGTCGCTTGCGGTTCGGTCTTGTTTATGCAAATGTAGTTATATACATGCTGCTTCGCTTTTTTTTTTTAATTTTTTTTTGCAAACGCGTAACACATGGCTCGATTTAATTGCCACAGGACTACCATTTAATTGTAGATTGTCTTTTAATGTTACGGCCAGCTATGGAGACCCGCCCTGATGCTCTATGGAATATGATGTTGATAGAGGTACGAAAAAAAAAAATTCAAAGCGTTAATTAACATGCGATATTTATTGGCAAAATTTTTTTGTCAGGCGACAAAAAATTTCGCGAGAAATATACGAAAATAGAAACTGCTTTCCAAGGAGTCGTATGAGCGTCCAGTGGTCTTTAGCATATTAAGATTTCTGTCGGACATAAAAAGTCCGTTATCGATATAATTAAGAATTGGACGTGGCTACGTTTCATTAATTAATCGACTGTGGTCGAGCGAGACAATGGAAATTATGAAATTTCAGAAAAACAGTTTTTTGAACTCTTGGACGATACTTCTTGAGAGCAACAAACTGTGGCTTAGATTATACAGGGTGGTTCTGCGTGAAATTAATTTCTTTTTCGATATAGTGATAATGGCTTTGAAATCGAAATCGCACGTACGGTGTATATAAATACGACTTGTGATAAGCACCGCTGCTAATCGGCTTGACGATGCGAGAGACTCAATAATCGTATCTAATACCAATCTAATACCGGCCGATCTTTATTGTTTTAATGTCGTAATCCCTTGGGAGAGACACTGTGGGCTTTTTGGCATAATCGCCCGAGCGCTGGTTTGAGATTACCTGTCAAAATTCATCAGCTGTATTGCACACTGACCTTAATCCTGTCAATTGGAATATCTTGCTCATGGAGTTTAGCCTGTAAATCCTTATGCTTGCGCAATCGGTCTGCTAAGAGCATCTGTAATAAAAAATACAGACAAAGCCATGTGCTACAGTACAAATGAATTGTACGAGACAATGGTTATTAGATTCGATTGTTATTACAAATGAAATAGACGTTCTATTAAAGTATGGCCTTGTACGTATAATTTTGGGGATCAATACAAAATATTTAACCGTCTTCTTTTTTTCAAACTTCACTGTCTCGCGCATCCTGATTTTGTCGGCCATTTTTATTTTTGGCCGATATCGATATTGTCAATTACTTCGATCGAATGTCGCCGGGCGTAATTACCGTTTGGTCCAATGAGAACTCGTCGCAATGATTCGCTGGCGATAATAATTATAAATCAAATGACAGATCTACCGTGCATTTATTACCTGACTTTACAGTTAATGTAATTCATCAAGTTATACAGTTTCTCATCCAACGGCTACGTCTGCTTGCGAAAGTCATTTTTCAAATTTTATAGGTTCTTTTTGGTTTCATAAAAATGACTATCGGAGGATCTTAAAGCTTATACGGATAGGAAGGATCGATAGTGCTGATAAATATAAGTAATTCAGATATTTCATAATCATTATGAAAGCATCTTAGCAATCATGAACCCACTCAGAGAAACTGGATAATAAATGAAAAATAGTCTGATTTTGATTTTGGCAAAAAAAAATATTAAAAAAAATTTATTTCTAATTTAATTCTTTTATTTTATCCTTTGTTATTTGCAATTTATCCAGCTGCTTCGTTATTACGTTTAGTCATTGAAAAATGCATTCGTCCAGAGTGCATCAACCTGCCGTGAAGAAATGGCGAAGACAAAGCCAAGGAGGATCAGATGGAACGGCTTTAAGATGTCGGAGATTAGGCACTGACCCGGAACAAGAATCAGTTACGCGGATGCTGCGAGCCTGTGCAAACCGCCAAGATTAAATGCACATTGACTTCTTGTGCACCTTTAATAAACCGTAGAGAAACGGCTGGAGTAAAGAGATTGAAAATGAAATGAGCAACAGTCGTAGAGAGAATAAAAAAAACACGTCTTACTGTCTTTCTTCGATTTATTTATTACCGTATATAAATAAATCAAGGAAAATCAAACGTTTCCGAATGATACTGTGTAAGCTTGCAAGCAGACGTTCGCTCAAGAAAACTTACCTATCCTGAAGCAGCGTTCAATTACGCGAAAACGTAAATCAATGAATTGAAATGGAAGATCGATATCTCGATAGATAAATGCATAGTCATTAATATATATATATATATATATATATATGTTTCTTCTCTCTGCATTCCTTCCATATTATTTTTTGCTCTTCTTCAATAAATACAGGCTGTATTGTATTCATATTGTTAAAAGATATTAATTCACTCAGTATATATATATTTAATGTATGATTAAATATTTGAAATTTTTATTAGGGACTTTTACTTCACTGACTTGATTTACGGTTGTTAGTCAAGTTGGATACTTTTTTTTTTTTCGTAAATATTTTTTAAGAGCACTGTGTATATTTAGGAGGGTCGATTGGATTTTTATATCAGATAAAATGACACGTCCGGCTGTGATTAATGTATTAAATATATTGTTCGGGAAATAAAAAGTTTATTGGACCGTATGTAAAAACTTGAAGACCTCCATTTTGTTTTGACCATGAAGGCACATACTCCTTACTGCTGACTGTTGAGGAACGGAAAAAAAATGTTATTGGTAAGAATAGAACGCACCTTTAATAGCTTGCCTAATATTTATAACGTCTTCGAGATTTCACTATTATCGTTTTATAGTTAAATGAAGAAAAAAACGTATAGCCACTCTGGCCAAACAACTTCATTCGATATCCGAGTATAATGTTACGTCTCGTTACGAACGTATACCGTTTCTGCTATTTCATTGCAAAACTCGTACACGGTGTGCCATTACGTTCCACATGTATATTAGGTAATAATGGCAATTACATTTAGGATCGATCTTCAAGAAAAAATTCAATGCACACAACTTGCCATTTGTGTACTATGAGGAAAGCTTAGGAGAGAGAGAGAGATATATCAGATATTGCATTATTTACTTACTGCGCTGTTGATTATGATACACTTCACTAGAATTAAATTGTTGAGTAAATATTTAATTCTGAAGTAATTTACTTAGATTTTGAACAATAATTTACGTTACTTCATGTCGTTGAAACTGGGACTGTAGCTCCATCTTCTACGTGTATGCGGAATTGTTCAAAAGAAAGTCAAAATTATGTTTTACTATCGAACGATAAATATGTTTGTTTAACATTATCTTTAGTGAATGTCCTGAAAGATGTTTGTAATTATTTTGTGATATTCAGAAAGTTTCTAAATATTATTTTAATTTTAGATTGATTAGTACCAATATTATTATTTTTTATTTGATTCATTTTTATCACATTGTACTTACTTAATATTTAGTTAGAAAAAGCATCATGAGAGGTCATGAGCGTACTTTCTTCAACTTGGCGCGATAGCAAACGTCATTTATTTAAGTTTTCTCAAAAATGTCTAGGGCAGGGTCCAGACTTGATGCTAAGAAAGTGGTAAGTTTATGGACTGAACTGTCACGTTTAATGAAAATTTTATTTCGATTTTCTATGTTATCTGTATTCTATCATGTTATCTATTTAGATGTTTGAGGTTATATGATTTAGTGCCTTTGTTACAGAATTCAGAACTGTTCACTTTAACTTATGGCGCATTGGTAGCTCAGTTACTTAAGGATTATGAGAATGTTGAGGATGTCAATAAACAGTTGGAAAGAATGGGATACAATATGGGAATACGTTTGATCGAGGACTTTTTGGCACGCACTGGTTCTGGACGTTGCTATGACTTTCGAGATACAGCAGAGAAAATCCAGACTGGCTTCAAAATATTCCTTGGTATCACACCAACTATCACTAATTGGAGTACAGCCGGAGATGAATTTTCTCTTTGCTTTGAATCAAATCCATTAACCGAGTTTGTGGAATTACCAGATCATTGTCTGAATTTGAAGTACTGCAATATATTAACTGGTGTACTAAGAGGTGCATGTGAAATGGTGCAAATGGAAGTTGCTTCCTGGTTCGTTCAGGATCAGTTGAAGAATGACAGTGTCACTGAGCTGCGTGTCAAATTTATTAAGAGATTAGAAGATGCCATTCCAGCAGGAGAAGATTAAGAACTTCAATAAATATGTTCAGGTGATTAAATTAAGATTCATACGTTATGTTTTTGAATACATACACTAATGCTAATGAATGAAGCTAGGACAAGTAAGATTATTGAGACGTAAGTAATGCTGTATAAATATATAAACGCATATATTTATTCCAAAATAAAAAAGTACTATGCCCTAGACGTTCTAGTTTTATCAAACAATTTATTTAAAAAATAATTATATATTAAGAAAATAGTGTAAATTACAAATATCAATGCCTTCAGTGGATAATTAATAAGTCTCTGAACTTTCTTAATTGAATATCTTCAGATCCGTATAAAATGTATTAATTGAAAACTGAAATATAGGAACAACAGGTTTGTCATGTAGCGCATCTGTATTATCAAATAGTCATATTTTATGTATTTACCTCCACAAAACAAACATCGCACGTATATCATGTTAAGATCATAATCGCTGCATGTCTTAAATTCTGCATCCGGGACTTATTTTTGCCTATAAAATCTATTTCTGGTGGTTAAATGATTAGAATGTTGTTATATTGATACCGATTTCATAAAACATGATCTACAAAGTCGTTGCGAAATATAAAGTTCTATGTTCCATGACCATGTGATTATTGTTTCCAATTGATGCGTTTTTGGAGATTGTCAATGTTAAAAATCGAAATAATTTTACAATCATTCTATTATATTTAGATGAATTTGCAACTTCAAGGTGTACGTAGCCGCTTGTACAATGACAGGGATTATGTAAATGTATTATTAACAATTGCAGACTGAAGAACTGAAATTTTTTTTACAAATTAGCATAAAGAATAATAGGGCAATGATCGCTTCCATATATCTTGTCCCTTATGACACAATCGCAAATGGAGTTTTTTATTCGTTCAGACACCAAAAAATAATCCAATCTCCTGTTAAAAAAGAATGCATTACTGTAATTAATCGAAGAAAAAAATGGCACGCTTGCAGTTTTCTTTTTAATACATACCATCCAACATTTTTACTTCTAGCATTTCCAAGATATGACCAAAATGTGTAAGCATCTGTCCTGTCAGGGTACAGTGCTCTAAAAGTATCAACGAATCCTTGTTGAAGAAAATCTGTCATACCATCCCTTTCTTCTTTAGTAAAACCAGCATTCTTTGTATTCGTCTTTGGATTCTTCAAATCTATGATTCAGAAAAATAAAATAGTGATCAATCAACAAATTAGAGCAGGTAAATCAAAATAGATATTTATATCAGTTCCCGTTTCTTGTCAATTCGTACCAATTTCTTGATGAGCCACATTCATGTCACCACAAACAATTACTGACTTCTCTTTGTCCAATTCCTTAATATATTTCTTGAAATCTTCATTCCAGCGTAATCTTTTAGGCATTGTGACTAATTTTTGTCCAGCATTTGGCACATCTTGGGAGAAATATAAATTAGTATTCAATTAATACACGTTTTTCGTAATTGACTAGAATCGTTGAAATACTCACAAACATTTACTATATAAAAATTCTTATATTCTGCAGTGATGAGTCTACCTTCATCATTACATTCCGAATCTGCTAATCCATATGTAACCCGCAGTGGTTTTTCTTTGGAATACAAAGCTACTCCACAGTAACCAGGTTTTTTACCTAGTTAACCAAGAAATGGGCAATATAGTCGCATGATATGGGAGTAATTATATTGAATTCTTACTATCAAGGAAATAATGATGATATCCTTTCAATTTAACTTCTGGTGGTAGTTTATTCGTGTCGCATTTTGTTTCCTGCAATACTACGATGTCTGCATCTTCTTTTTTAATATAATCTAATGCATTTTTCTAAAAAATAAATATATAACCATATTTAATGTATTATTGTTACGAATGTATTTCAAAATTCACTGCTAGTACTACGAATATGATCGTATCTCTTTTTACCTGTCTGCAATAAAATAAACTACAACCATACTTGCAGTAATGGCAGTGAACTGCAAAGCGCATCTTATATCGTATTAGTATTACATTGTAATCACATATTGTAATTCCATAATGTTTCTTATTAGCCTTTTTGATTGAAACGTTACTTAAGTTATTTTCTATTTAAAAATACAAATTACCTTTATACAAGCTCTTATTCCTGAAACATTCCAACTGCAAATTTTTAAATTGTATTTCTCCCCCTTTGCATTGAGCTTATCACAATCAAAATTGATCTCATCTAAATTGGAATCAGTTTTATTCATCGGCTGTTTAGCATCGGTTTTTGCCTTCTTAGCTGGGGGCTCCTCAACATCCTCTTCATCCCTTTTAGTTTTCTTCATAAATATCTTAGCTAAAGGTTTCTTATCTTTATCATCTTTACTTGCAGAAGTACTAGCCTGAAATACAAATCCATTAACTATTCAAGAGCCCTAAAATAATTACCTGACAATAAAATCTTAAAAATAATAAAAATATTGAAATACTTATTGTAATACAAGTAACTAACCTTTGTAGCCTTTGTAACCTTTGTAGATGACTTCTTTTTAGGCGGCATAATGCTCTCTAATAAATGCCAAGAAAATTTATAAGTTGTAGATACTTCACGTTTAAACAATGCACAATTGCACTGTGATCTTGCTAGCAATATTTTATTAAAAGTCAAAGAAATACTCGATAATCTTCGTATTATCATAGAGAAAACAATACCAAATGAAAGAATCAACGTGACAGACGCAGCTTCGATAGGTATTACTTACGTTACTCCAAATTTTGACAATGGACTGAATTGCATTGACCACGCTAATTTTAACGGATCGTCTAGTCCCGCCAAAAATGCGATAGTTGGTAATAAAAAAAAGATCAATAAATAGAGACAAGGCGTGTTTATATTGAACGAAAATTTTTATTAAATAATATACCGTTTTTAATCCAAATAGATCTTGATATGAATACCACATACATTTCACACGCTGAACAAATGTATGGTATCATACCAAAACCATGGGTATCATATAAATGGTCTAAACTCATTTTTTTGATTGCAATAAATTTCATTTTCTACATTTCTGTAATGTTGGCAACTTTGTCGAAATACTCTAATCGTCAAACTTTAAAATTATTCTAGGTGTTGAGCGACCAACCTAATCTCTAAATGGTCTCCATTGATCTTCACGTGTAGTGATCAGTAGTTAAAGTTGTATCATCTGCCTGTTTAAAAAGACGATAGGAAATATCTTTTATCGACTTGTTAATGGTAAAACAATGTATTTCCAAGTTTCGAAGAATCTTCGGAATGCTTAGAATCCAGTGACAGCTTTCTAATAGTGTTACCACGTGTTCGTGACGTACTACGAAATAGCTATGTTATGGGAGGAAGCAGGTTACAATAAGGAAATCAGGACAAAAGAGAAAGTTTTAGGACGTCAGTACTTTGAGAATTCACGGTTATTAACACGACCAATGTTAGCCTCTTGGCGAAAAGAATTTTCCTGCATATAAAAAACGCCTGATTAATAACGATGGCTTTGAATAAATCGCTTTCCGTGGTGTTTAAAAGAGGCAACGTGATGTCTGGCTTGTTATGCAATAAATATCATCTATTAATTAAAGACAGAAAAGACTTCTGTCCTGGTGCAGTCAGGAGTTTTGCTACTAAAGTTGCTGCAAGTCAGAAACCAGATTGGAACCGTGCAGTTTCTGAAGCCGAGAAGATTGTGGGCTATCCGACATCATTTCTCAGCTTGCGATGGCTTCTTAGTGATGAAATTGCTAATGTTGCACTACATTTGAGAAAGCTTGTGGGATCTAATCATCCACTATTGAAAACTGCCAAGTAAGAACTTATTGCTAATTGTGTAATATTATATTGCGGTGTTTTAAACTATTTAGTTTATTGTATTATGATATGCATAATTATTTGTAGAAGTTTAATTTATAATGGCCGCAATAATATGCAGGCTTGGGGTCTTATTGTACTTTTAATATCAAAAGCGGCAGGACATTTAAATGTTGATGATATGGAGGAAGACAAAGCTGCAGGTGTTCTTTATAGGTATTTAATCTGATGTTATTTCATCACTAAGCGCTTAATATATATATATTTTGTTATTAGTTTACAGTTTTTATATTGATTTTTGGTATTTCAGTCAAAGAGCTCTAGCAGAAGTAACAGAAATGATACGTACCAGTCATGTTGTTCATAAAGGTTTAGTGAATATACATCCTGGGGTATACCCTGAAGCTTCTGAAATGAACGACATGACTTTTGGTAATAAAATAGCCTTATTAAGTGGTGACTACCTGCTAGGAAACAGTTGTGCCGAATTAGCAGCCCTTAGAAATCAGGATGTATGTAACAAATACTTTGATAAATCATCACTGATTACTTTTCTTGCTTTTTCAATAAAAATAAATACATATTCTTATATAGTTAGTAGAACTGATGTCAAGTGCTGTGAGGGACTTGGCCGAGGCAGAATTTATTGGACGACGTGATAGTCAAAATAATCCTTTACCGTCGATTCCGCCGCCAGATCGTAATGGCTATGCCGTGAAAGAATGGACATTACAAAATGTATTGAGTGCGGGCGCGCTGCTTGGAAAATCCTGTCAAGGTACACTGAAACTAGCTGGACATAATAACGAGGTGCAAGAACAAGGGTATAAATTTGGAAAGCATTTAGCCCTTGCTTGGCAGGTAAACCAATATGTTATAATTGAACATTTGCTATTTTTTACTCGATATTAAATACTGGTTAAGGATTAACATAAATGCACAAGAATATATTTTTTTTATCAAAGTCTTCATGTGCAAATGTTCAACAGGCATGTTTAGATTTGGGTCCCTTTATCGGCAAAGATCATTCTATACCATTCAGCCTATGCTGTGCACCTGTAATGTTTCATATTGAGCATGATCCAACGATTTTAACAGAAATAGATAAGGGACTTGAGTCTGTACATAATGTGGATTATGCTAAGGTAATAATATTTCTCTTAAAGACAATACTTTTTATAGCGAAGCTCTATAATACATTTTTTAAAATAATCTTTGCATTTTTACTGATTCAGGTTCATGAGATAATCATGACAGGTCCTGGAGTTGAATTAACAAAACAACTGCAAAAGGAACATTCGCAAAAAGCTATGGAGGTTCTAAACGTCTTTGAGGAGAGTGATGCAAGAACAGCATTGTCGAATATTATAGCAGCGATGGGAGATTATTAAGAGTATTAAGAATTCAAAATGATGGCGAATCAATGACAATGTGAGTAGATACGAATCGCCCAAAAGTCAGTTTGAATGATCCGTCCGAACATTAAGTTTTTTTTACGATTTTTTTTCATAATGTTATGCATTGTTAATTGCTGAATTATGAATATATTCAGAGTGTATAGATGATAATTATTTAATATCTTTCTATGCAAGCAGAGAATCCATTAAATCCTCGATACTTTTGTGCAAAAAATTTTGTACAATCTCTCAAGGATAAATGAATATGGCAGATATACTCTGTATATATTATATTCTGTTCACATTTGAATAGCAGTATTTATCGTGTGGGACACAGATGCATATATGTGGGCATTACCGTGAAAAAATCTGTTAAATGATGTAGTTATTATTTGTATTATTTATTTAGTAATAGATTTAAATGGTGATTAGATCTATTTATATTTAAACTATTAGCTGTGGCGGAAAGGTCTTGACATAACAACAGGAATCTAACAATACTAATTACAATACCAAATTAACAGATTACATGTGCCAACAAATATTTTTTTTAAATAATGAAATTCCAGCGGGTGGTATGCAATCCTTTTATTTTCAATTCTCGGGCAAGGTTGTTTATGATAGAAATTATTAAAAATATTAATTACTAAAAATATTGATCATTAACAACGGCAGTTTTTTAATGTCATTAACCTCATGTAAATAACAAATATATTTTATAATGCTCAAATCCCATTCCCTAGGAATGAGATGTGTTCGTGCGGGCGATATGGCAAATTTATATTATAGTAAACAAATTTGTATTTTTTCACAAAAGAAACAAAAATATAAAAAGACAACATCAAGTAGTATTCATTGCGTATGAAATTATTTATTTACCTCTGGGGGAATTGTGATACATTATTCATTTTTTTTTTTTTTATTATTATTGCAACACTTTTTGTACACGTTACGAGGTATAATCTGTACAATTACAAACTTTTTCTTTTACATCAAATTGTTCACAGAATCTTGTAATATTTTTTTTTAAACAACGAATCTGTTCTTGATTAATCGAAGATCTTAAGGTATTTTATATTCTTCAACGGGAAATTTAAACAAAGAGAAGAAATCCTCTTTTTTTAAATAATTAAAACTGTGTAAGATGGTAATTAACAGTGCGTTATTTATATATTTTGAATGTCTCGTGCACTCCGTTTTTTCCTCTTTTTTTTTCTTTGATAAAGGAATTCTCTTATATCAGTGTAATTTACTACAGCCATTACGCATTTTACTTTCGACCTTTACATCACCAAATATTTCCTTCATGAGATCATCTTTCTTTTTCGCATGGCTAGGTAATCCACGATAGAGATTTTCAGTAATTTGTGATCTATTCGAAATGCTGCTCCTTCGGGATTTTTGATTATCCAAAAATTCAATATTCTCATTATCATCAATCGCCTTCATGGCTGCTAACAATTTCTCCTTGTTATAACTCAACGAATTTCCTTCTTTTGACATTTCGTCTTTATAACCCTTACTAGATTTTCCCTCTGTAGCATCCGATACATGCTGAGCATTTTCCAAAAGTTTTTGCAAATTTTCTGTTTTTATGGAATCGTTTAATTTCTCCCTTATTACTGTACTACCTTTCAGCATGTAATTAACACAATCTTTCCTGTCAGATTCCACTGTCAAACTTGACAGTTTATCTTGGACTGAATCTATTTTACTCAATTCCTCCTCGATTTTGTTTAAATATGATTCATCTGCTTCAGAATTTTTAAAATTTTGTGCTTTACCGTCCAGTACTTTCTCAAAATCATCTTCCGGAGCAATTTCTGCATTTCCTTCGCCGGACTCTATTCGTGATTCATGTAATGCATTGGATTTGGCTTCTACACTAATAACATTTATATTTTCTTGTGCAACAAGGTGCTTTGCTTTATCCACTTTATTGGAATGAGGCTCCTTGTCTGCTGTATTATCGTCTAAAATTGAAAGATCCGATAAGGACATCTTATTAGTGTGAATATTATCATTGAAAAATAATGAGTCTTTTGCTTTCACTTTAAATGATGAATCTTCTGCGTTATTTTCCAAAGCTTTTAATTGTCTTTCCGATATTTCACGTTCCTTCATTATTTTGTCTTGCAATTCACTCCAGGATTTTGTGATGTCCATAAGACGCTGTTGACCATTGTCATAAGTGTCCCCTGAAACACTTTCTTGACCCATGTCAAAGTTCTTTGACTTCTGTTTAACATTTTCTAACCCAGTTTGAGTGTTTTCCAATTCCTCTTTATCCACATCTGATTCTGACTCTGCTGTGTTTATGTCATATTTAAAAAATTCTTCCATTCGATTACTCATTTCAGATTTCTCCATATCATCCTGCACAGGTCTCAGTAAAAATTTACATTTTTCACCATCTTCTCTTAGTCCTGACTCCATTTCCAATTCGGATTCACTTTCCGAAATACTTGTGTATCTTTTTTCGGCTTTATGTTCAAACTTCCCATAGATTTTTCTAATCGAGCTCTTTGACAATTTCGACAAGGATTCCTGACTGAATATTATTTCCTGATTAATGAATCTCTCATGGTTGGTATCACTGTTGAAAAATCGGGGAGTTCTTCTCTTATCATTGTTATCGTCGATATCTGAACTCTCTTCTCCATTATTTATCAATCTTGCATGCAATTCTTTTGACTTACTCGATGGATCTTGGGCTTTATTAGTCTCGTCACTGTCCGTGTCACTACTTGAATATCCATATTCTTTTTTTAATTCTTTGGGTAATTTGTAAATTCCATGACCTTTTCTTTTTTCATAATTCTCCTCGAATCTTCTTAATTCTCTTTCATATTCATTTGCCTCACGCTGTGCCATGATATTTGCGAAATTTCGCGTCCCTCCAGAATTCAACACCTCAGCTGATTCGCCATTTTCCTGGGTGCTTCTTTCATTTAATTTTTCTTTACTTCTCGTTGTGGATATGTCACGATTACTTGAAGCCTTTTGAAGTCGGAATTTTCTTACGCGGTGAAGATTCGCCATTGTTTCTGTTTTCGGCGATACCGCTAATAAATCGCCCGTTGACGTAGGTATAGTTTTCCCAAATTTTACATGGTCCATGGACTCCGACTCGGCCAGAATTGGCTGTAGAAAATTTGTAGTAATTTTAGTAATTATTGATCAAGCATTAATTTAAATTATTTAACCATTCTTACCAGTAAATCATTATCAGCATTCTGTCCTTTGATTCTAGCTGCCTTTATCGCGTTGCTGTTGGAAATATGGAAACATTTTTATTAGAGAAAAACTTACAAATATTTTATTTCCAACTCGATACCTTTTTTCAGCTAAATTTGTAAGAGACTGAGATCCCATGTTTTTCGGTTTATGGAAAACTGGTAACTGTCCACTGTAATACAATCTTCTTTCTCTATTGTCCAGAAGGTCTTCTAAAGTCTTCAGCTTCTCAAGAGATTCTTGCAAGTGTTTCTGTGTCTCTCTGTGCCTGGCAACTTCTAGATTCAATTGATGCTTCAAGCTTTTAGTTTCCAAAGTCAATTTCCGGTTGAGCGTCTAATCGAATCAATAATTATTAGATTCACATGAAAATTAAAAAGAAATCATTCGCTCTTAGAATATCTACCTGTATCGTTTCCTGCTGCAAATTTATCCTATGATTTAAATCTGATACTTGCATCTGCAGCTTCTCCCGTTCGCCAAGATTACGATCCTTGCTCAATTGCAGCAAATGTTTATTTTGCGTCTGAAAGTAAGATGAATGAAGATACCATGAAATTATTAAAATATTGAATAAAAACTTTGGTACAGTTAAAAATCACCTGAAGTGAATGAAGTTCATTTTCTTTGTCCTTTAATAAGTCACACGTATCGTTATGCTGAGCTTTAAGCTTCTTGTACTTAGTCTGCAATACCCTAAGCTCCTCGTGGTGCGAATTTATGATTCTTGGCAATTCTGCATTGGTTCCCTCGTAACGTCTTAAAGCACAGTCTTGTCTCTTTTGTAAAGCTTTCAATAATCTATTTTCATTGGTCAATTCCTGAAAATAGAAATTCGTACATACCATATAGAATGCGTTATATGATTAAAATTATACATGTTTGGTATCTTATTTACATTCAGATGATAATGAGCGTCTGCAAGCTGATTCTGAAGCTGTTTGACGCGTAGCATCTTTGCAGACATTACTCTTTGCCCTATGGCACTTTTGCTACCAGTCTTTGAGGGCTCCGACACTGAATAGACACGTACCGTATTTTTATATGGCCCACCTGTTATTATGCAACATTAAAGAGAAATATTTTACAAATCCTTTGATTTCTTTTACGCACCGAGCAACGGGTGTAACTGTTTTCGATTTGATACAAGATATGCAGCACTTTTACATGGTGAATGATTCTTGACAGCTACCGACGCTGATCTTGTTCCGTTATTCTGTTTCCTGCAAATATTCATGGAAATCATTTTTATTTCTTTTCCCGTTATCTCGCATAGACCAAAAGAACTTTTTAGGTCATAGTCTTTTTCACATTTAAAAATAAACCAGAGAGTTTACCTAGCTGAACGCTTTAATCCATCCAAGCACACTACGGGCAGAGTCGGCACCTCGGTTTGCATTTTACAAACAGGCACCACCTTATTCCGTTACATTCTTATCCTGTAATTGTCAAATTCAGGCCTCTACATCTTCACGTTTACTTCGGCGTGTCAGAAACACATTGCTGCCCCAACAGGCGCCCATGATTGTTTTTTAAAAGGTTGTCAGGGTAACTGACCAGTCAGCGGCTGAAATTAATCGATAATTACTTAGTTTTTCAGAAGTTAGCCTATTTTTCATACTCTCGTAAGAATATTATTATTACTGGCAATTAGCTGGTAATGAATAAAACAAATCAGTTCTTTATCTCCATAACTAAGATCCTTTATTTTTCCATTTCAACTCATGCGTCTGTTACATGGGACGTTTCTATTTGCCTCGTCTTTTCGTTTCTTTTTTCTTTTTTACTTTTTACACAAACCAATTAGCCGTTATTAACATTTTACTACTTTCTTCGAGCAATGCTGCTCACTGTAGAATCCCGCTACAGAAAAGTTCCTGAATCTTTCATGAAACCGCCGAAGAGCAGTTCGTTTGTTTAACAAGCGTTATCGTACTTCCAAAAAATGCTGTACAAATTCACCACACGTCTACATGGCGCGTGCTTATGTATGTACATTAACGCTATTATATTACTGTAAATATGACTAAGGAAATAGTAGGCAAGACAGGGTGCATTTTCCTTCTGTTTTGGAATCATGCACTACCTTCTGATCTCTTTTTATCAGTTTCATTTTTTTGTTTTATTACGCCCATATGCTGCGCCTCCCATAATTTGCTATAAAGAGAATTTGGTATAGTCAACAGCTCATTATGCGTGCCTCTCTCAACTAGAGAGCCGTTGTCCAAAACCAAAATTTCATCGGCGTCCATCACTGTAGACAGACGATGAGCAATGACGATGGAAGTGCGACCAGTAGTCGCTCGTCGGAGAGCCTCTAGAATATTCTGTGGAGAACAATTTAACGTGAGTGTGTGTCGAATTTTTTTTATATAAAATTACAAGCCTCAATATTGACTTACATATTCTGTTATGGAGTCCAAGGATGATGTAGCTTCGTCGAATATTAAAATAGGACTATTTTTCAGAATTGCTCGTGCTATCGCTACTCTTTGTTTTTCACCACCACTCAATTTCAAACCACGTTCTCCAACTGGAGTCTGATATCCTTTAGGCCATTTCAATATAGAATCATGAAGATTCGCCATTTTTGCCGCCTCGTAAACGTCATTTTCAGATCTCGCTAGGTTTCCGTAATGGAGATTATAAAAAATGGTATCATGAAACAACACGGAGTCCTGAAAAACAATGATTTTGTTATGGGATATGACAGTATTAATATTGATTTATATAATTTGACCTGTGGCACTATAGCTATGGATCTTCGCAAATCGTCAAGGTCGACGTCGCGAATATTCTGACCGTTTATCAAAATCTCCCCACTCTGTGGCTCGAAGAACCTGAATAAGAGTCTTACGATTGATGTTTTGCTGAAACCGATAGAAAAATTATACAAGTTTATCTCTTTGTATAAAATGCTGTGCAAAATGACAGTAAATAATTTACCCAGAGCCTGAACCACCGACAATGGCAATTTTCTTTCCACTAGGAAGAGTAAAGCTAAGATTCTTAAAAATATTCTTGCCTTCTACATATTGGAAATTCACGTCTTTGAATGTGATATCGGAGTTTTGTGGTGTGATACTAAATGGTTTGGCATTCTCTTTGCTCTGTTTAAACAAAAAAGAATAATAATAAACCTCATATATTAAAATAAAAAAAAATGTATGTGAATTTTAACCGCACCTTAATAGTAGGATCCATTGTCATTAGTGTAAACATAGTTTGCATATCTATAAAAGCTTGTCTAACTTCTCGATATACTGAACCCAAGAAACCTAATGGGACGGACAGTTGAAACAACAATGCATTTACCATTACCAAGTCACCAACAGTCATTGTTCCTGTGTATAAGGAAATCAAGTTATTATTATAAAATTATTAGTTTAACATCATTGCTATCATTCTTACCATTAACAATGTTCCTTGCAGCCAATACCATTATCAAACTGAGTGCAGCACTGAATATGGCATGCTGACCAAAATTTAGCAATGCTAAACTGGTACTAGTCTTCAAAGAAGCTGCCTCATATTTCTTCAAAGATTGGTCATACTTTTCAGCTTCGAATTTTTCATTATTAAAGTACTAAGAAATAAAACGATATGAACAACTGAATTGTCATTATGATAGATTTAACATAATACTTACTTTTACTGTTTCATAATTGATCAACGAGTCTATCGCCTTGTTCCCGGCTTCGTTTTCCGCCTGATTCATGTAAACCCGAAATTTCGTTCGCCACTGAGTGACACTCAGTGTGTAAGCCGTATAAATTCCAACACAGCCTAAAGCAACACTGGCGAATTCGCCGCCACATTTTATACCCAATATTGTACTTACTAAACCTAATTCGAATACAGTAGGCACTATATTGAACACCATGGCAGAGAGTACAAAATTAATGCCACGACTACCTCTATCTATGGTCTGAAAATAATTATTATAAAAGAAGCACATGTAAAGGTGGAAAATCATCTATTAATTATAATAATCTTTAGATCGTTACCTTAGACAACGCACCGGTCTGTCTTCCAAGGTGAAACGCTAAGTCCAAATTGTGCAAATGTAAAAATACATTTTTCGCGATTTTACGAATCGAATGTTGTGCGACTTTTGCAAAAACTGCGTTTCGCAGCTCATTAAAACCTGCCGCACCGGCACGAGCAATACCATCTGTTTTAAAGAGAGTAATAAGTGCATTCTATCCAGTCCGTCGATCCAATATTACATTTTTGGCATTAGGTATGCTTACATCCAATCAATAATGATATTCCTATGGTTGCTGCAGTTTCCGGAGCGCTATTCATACTTAAAATCGCCTCTCCACCTGCTGCCACTGAATAAGTATTTAATGTGTCGACAGCATATTTGAAAATAAATGGTACTCCGACATTCAGTAGTTTGGCTCCAACCAATAGACCCACAGCTATTTTTACTCTGTTTCTAATTTCCTGATCATCCTGGGAACAGAGAAGAGAAACAAATGTCTATAACATGTTCTTAGTGTCCTATATTTATTTTTGATCTCATTAAAAATGATGATGCACCTTTGGCCATATATAACTAAGCATTCCTTTGACCATTTCTATACTAGTAACTGGGGGTCGATCCTGGAAGCTTATTCCTTCGCGGTTCAAGCTAGATATGCCTGGATGGAAGCAGTTACGCTTTTGTTGTCCTGGTTTACCCCCAGTTAGCCCGGCCACTACCAAGGCTAATTTAACCGGAGTGACCACCGACTTCGATTGAGGAACATTTTTCTTCTTCTGCGCTCGGTCCAGAACATTGCCACTGCAGCACTGTTCAGAGAAGAGACAATGATCATTGTGGTGTTATTTATAAAATTAATTTTTGATATGAATAATTCTTTTACATAAATAGTTTATTCTTGGTAGTACATAGAGCTGAGTTCCAAGTATGATGAAGATATATTTAGTATAATTAAAATTACTCACAAAAGTAGATTTAATTGTTCAAAGTTGGTTTACAATAAAATCTGAAAACCTATTGCTTGATATTAAAGTTTTTCAATGATTCATTTAATAATGAGATGTGTTCTTCTACTATATTTTTTGCAATTTGAAAACTTAAACTCGGTTTGGTTAGCCGTTGCATACTGCTTAATGTACTTATTAGTTCCTTATGCTTTATATTTTGAATTTGCTTAGCCAGTATATTTATATTATTTATGTCCTGAGCATTAAATGCTTCATTGTATATCTTGATTTTCCATGTTTCACTTTTTGTATTCGTGCTTAACACAAATAGAGCGATTCTTGCATTGTAGTTAAGACCATCCCAAGTAAATCCCATGTTTTTATGAAAATCGTTTATTGTAAGAAAGCTATATTTTTTTTTGGAAATATTCATGCATTTCTGTACATCTGGAATATCAAAAGAGACTTCGTCTAAAGGATTTTTAGGAATGTAAAACCCATACTCAATGAATAGTTTAATATTATTATGTGCACCATAATTAATAAAAACTTGGGATTCCGCAGTGAATGATGTTAATGTATTAAGTTGATAAAATTCTTTTTGACAATCATCAATAATTAAGTGTACCTCTGCAGGAGCGTCAAATGTATGATTAAACATATCAAGAAAAGGTGCCAGTGTCATGTTATTTATGTTCCTAATATTTATGCTACAATTTTTGTTTATATTTTCATCTATATAAATGGCTCTTGTGTTGACTGTATAATATGCCCACTTATATTCGGAGTAATGCACTATTTTATGTAAAGAAACATTACAGTGTGGGCAAATGTGCTTTTCAGACATTTTTAAAAGATCTATAGATTTTAATATTGAACAATAACTACTTTTGACCTTATTTGTCTGTAAATTAAGGTATTCTAAGATATACTCTGGTAATAATGATTTTTCTTTTTTGGTACAAAAATCTGCATTTGTGTAATGATCTGGTAACGTATCCAAGTATACTTTCCAGTCAGATCTTTCATTTAAATGTTTTTCAAATACTAAAAATACAGCTAATACACTCTGAGCCTCATAGCTTTCCTTACTTGTGAAGATTTTACTAATAAAGCTGTTTGATACTGTGCAAGTTGTTATTAACAAATTGCTTGGTAAATTAATCAAAGTATCTTTTGCGTTAATGTGTTTTAAAGTCTTTAAGCCACGTCCAGTATCAGGAAAGTTATGTGGCATTAAATCACAAACTGGCTGCCAATTATTCGACATCATCCAATCAATTAAATGCCGAAAAACTTCATCCTGACTTTTTAATTCAGTTAAATGATTTCTCTTCTTTCTGTGACGTTTTCTCGATGTTCGACCCATAGCTATTCAGCAGGCATTAAATCTGTAGAATGAATAAGGAAATATTTATATAATATTCATCATTTTCAAATAAAGAATTATTTTTTGAGAGTTTAATGCCTGCCGAGTGCAAAAGTTTGACAATTTTCTTTTTTCAGCAATGTTATTTATTTGCAAACCGACATCAATATTATTAATAATTGTACTACGGCAGTGAGAACTAGAGTGTTGCATCGGTTTTATGATTGATTAGATCGGTTATGACTTTTAATAGATAACATTCTGCTACTTATCAAAAGATGCTAATTCTCAGTTAAGTGATGCAAATTCTTATAAAACCATTTGTCATCGACTTTTAACATTTATGATTCCTTAGAATATTCTGTTCAAAGGTATTAGAATACAAAAATCAATCCTACATCATAAAACTGCGAAACGTCATCGAATTCGAAAAATTATTTAAATAACAGTGAAGTCTGGATTATTAGGACGAATTACATATGCAGATCGACCTGTAGAACTAAGATATAAATATTACCCTAATTCCGGCGACTGAAATCGGAGCCGAACACTTCGAAACAGAATATCGTTGTCCTCTGCAAAATATTAACTGTTTCCCAGCCGAATTTGAAAACTTCTTTACACCACCAATCCAAATTCTTGAATTATTTTGCGCAAATCGTACCAGACGATCGCACAAAATTAGACTCAACATTTTTCATCTGATACTGTCGAGTACTAAACTACTGACTTGAAGTACACCCCAACAATAGTACACCATAGAAAATATATGATCAGATGATAGTCTTCGCTCCGAAACACCAGAGATCAGCAGGGAGATGCACAACGCTACGATTTTAAGGTACTATTTCATGCATGCGACTGCGACTACTGTTGTGCGACGAATCACGCTGACGTAAAGAATTCCGTCGCGTCTATGAAATATGGCGACGCTCTTCGAGATGTCGCATGATAATCATAATTATGTTGGTCATTTCTATTACCTTGATAGGATGGAAAATTTATACGAGAAATCTAAAAAAAAAACTACACAAAATTTGGCATCGATTTTACACTAAAAAAAAGTTATTTTTGTGAAAAATAAGACTTTTGGGGCTAACTTCACATTCCAAATTTTGTTTTCCATTTACCAAAAAAAAAATGGGGAATCAACAAATTTTCTAATTGTTCTAACAAAAACCAACAATTTTTAGCAAAAGAAAAAATTCAAAAAGTAGGGTAAACGGCCCAGTTACTAACCCTGTACAGTTTTTGTCGAATAATAATTCAATTACCGGCAAATTAAAAAGCGTTTTACACTTTCAATTATTGGTGAAATACACTTTTTTAAATAAAATATTTTAGTATAGAAATTCCAATAACTGGGCCGTTTACCCTAAATGTTACAGTGCTAACTTCACGTACGTGAATTTTGAAGTATCATTTTTATCAGTTTGGCGAAATGTCACTAGATAACGCTTTCAATTCGTTTGACCGGCACACCCGCACTGCAGCCTCCATCAAAACCATCACCAGACTCTCCATTGATCAATACCGTTCTTTATAAAAAATTTGGGCAATTAGTAATTTTTCAGTCACGATTCGCACGACTGACCTAAGACTTGTGGGTAGACCGGAGCACGCAAAATTAACATTCAATATATTTTTATTGTCTCGTTAGTATAATAGTATGCATTGAAATGTACAGTGATAGGAGTGAGAATTTCATACATGTAACTTATATTAATCAACTAATTAGAGTAATAACGAGCAGATACTGAAGTATAAATATGTTGCACGTTCTAGACGCGACACATAAGTTTATACACGAAATAAATAGTCTATAACACATATTTATGTATAATATAAACGTTCGATGTTGATTACAACTTAGAAAAACCGATAAGGCCTATGAAATATATAAAAAAAAAATAGAAGGAATAACATGGAACAGAGGTGAACAAGGAGCAATCATCCGTGCGTGTTATATATATGTATATATGCATATATACATATATATATATCGTTCGTTTCCATGCGTTACGTTCATGAGATTATTATTTTATACGCGGCAGAAAGTGTAATACATTATTAAATATGTCATTAATGAAACGCAATGGATACGATTCAATCGGGCTAAGAAATTAAATACCATTTATCAGTTTTCTAAATGCAACTATTTAGTAAAAGCTGCACTTCAAGCAGTGACATTGTTAATTTCGCACTTCAAACTTATGTCAAATTTGAAACATCAATAGTTATAGATTGACTTCAGAGGAACAGCTGAAGAACACAATTTCATGAACCGTATTGACCGACTCACCTATACAGCCACGTTATTAGTAGCTTTCGTGTCATAATGACAGCAAAATTAATTTGTCTTGTTTAAGACTGAATTACAGCTGTGTCAACTGCACAGAACGTGATAAGAGATAATTTTAATAGCATCTGTATCACTGAGCTGAATTAAAACGTATCCATCGCCATTTCCTCGAAGATAAGGCCATTCCAAAAACTATGGATGATTAGCCTTAAGTAGGTAGAGGTCGTTGAATAAATTCAACCGTTGAAAACCACAAACCAATTCACTACGATCACACGGAGATCGTGATATAAACGAGGGGGGGCGGGCGGGGGGGGGGGGGCGGAGGAGGTATATATAGAAATCAAACATGGTCGCAATACGGAATGCAAAGCATAATTTGTTTGTTGCATCTCATAAACTCTAATTCTCACATTAATACCGTTTCTCGTTATAATATTCTCTTACTTTATCATTGTTGCCAAAATCTCTGTACTTAATTTCGGTACACAATAAAGTACTAGTCCTTGTACTAGTATGGGCGAAGAAAAAAGAAAAGAAAAAAATTAATAACAACATCCACATGAAAGAGACGAGATTAATATCTCTATACAGTATTGTTCGTAGCGTAAACTGCACCGTTCTTTCATAAATCTGTGGCAGACATGCGATTAATCTTTTTAATTTTCATCTAATAGGAATAAAGTGAAGTGTCTACGGCACAGTATCTTAGATTTTCATTACGGAACTTTCCCCACGATATCCAAGAATTAGAGACAGATCTCTAGGTATATTTAGCACGAGTAAATTTAAATAAATTAGCGTTACGGCAACGCAACCCGTGTTCTAATCTCACATTGTTTTGTCGATTACCTTTATCGAACTAGGTACGCAATTATTGACTCTATCGAATTCATGCGTCCGCTTCTTAACCATTGTACAGCTCATACGTACAGGCTTATCTCCTTTATCTTTTAACAAGGCATATTCCTTTCTTTTACTAACGTAAAATCTTCGTAAAAACCATAGCCAATACCATTACGTGCATAAGACAAACGTAGCCTGAAGTATGGTAACTTCATCAGCCATGATCTATTTCCTCCAAAGAGGATTAAAATTGTCTACGACGTATTTTTAATGCAAAGATAGGAAGACTCCGTTGGTTTCATTGGACTTCTTATACGATTAGACCAGATATTACTCCACCGGGTCCTGGTAGAGTTGTTTGACCTACTAGGGCAAAATCTATTTCTCTGGCCGCCTGCCTTCCCTCGGTTATTGCCCAAACTACAAGGGATTGACCTCTTCTGCAGTCTAAAATAAGAAATAAGATAAAGAGTAACAACGTTTATATTAAATTTATGGTGAGGATTTTTGTTAGCTTGCTTTTGTGGAATATATACCTCCTGCAGCGTAAATACCAGGTAAACTGGTTGCATATTTACTTCCAGGAGTTTCATAGTTTCCACGAAGATCCAGCTTAGCCTCCAGGTCCTCGGCGATGTACTTCTCGGGCCCCAAAAAACCCATTGCTAGTAGGACTAAGTCGCATTTGTATACCTGTATATTGAGATAAATGGCAAATGTAGAATCATTAACTAGGTTAGGTTTATTTAATATTTGATTATTGAGAGTAACGGTGACCTTTTCAGAACCTTCCACTTCCGTCATCTTCCAACGTCCTGCATCATCCTTCGTCCATTCTACGTTAACGGTCTTGATGCCGCTTACGTGTCCTTTTCCATCATCAAGGAATTCCTATTATTAATTTAGAGTTATATTTATTGTGAAAGAAACTGGCAATACTGAAAATAATGTATGCAAAATTAAAAATCAAGACGTACCTTGCTAAGCGTACTGAATTGACGTGGATCACGACCGAATTTAAGAGACACTTCCTCGTGACCATAATCGACTTTAAATACTCGTGGGAACTGAGGCCAAGGATTGTCCTTTGCCCTTCTCACTGGGGGCTCCGGTAGGATTTCAAAAGTCGTGATGCTCTTAGCACCCTAGAAAAAATTGGACCTTATTACAATTGTCCATAGTTCTATTTCAAATCTTAAAATATATTTATATATACCTGCCGCAAGGAAGTAGCGATGCAATCGCATCCAGTGTCTCCACCACCAATGATAATGACATCCTTATTCTCAGCAACAAGTCTGATATCCAAAGGTGCGGTATTACCCATTTGTTTTTTCTGCCAGTGTTCCAGAAAACTCACAGCAAAATGGATACCCTCCAGATGTCGTCCTGGAATTGGTAGATCTCTAGGCCAGGTAGCTCCAGTACATAGGAGAAGTGCGTCAAACTGCTTCTTCAATTCCTATACAGAAAAAAGATTTGAATTATCCGTCAAAGACTATAAAGAAAGGATACGCTGTGGCGTTCAAAATTACCTTAGCAGAAATATCCTTGCCAACATTCACACCAGTCTTAAATGTTATTCCTTCCGCAGCAAGTAAAGAGACTCTTCGTTGAACAACTTGCTTGGACAATTTCATCGTAGGAATTCCATATTGTAAGAGTCCACCAATACGATCATTCCTTTCGAAGACTGTCACATTGTGACCAGCTTTATTGAGCTGATGGGCAGCAGCAAGGCCAGCAGGCCCAGATCCTACGATGGCAACCTTAAACCCAGTTCTGTGTACTGGAGGATGAGGAACTATCCACCCATTTTCAAAAGCATGATCTATGATCGCACATTCGATATTCTTTATGGTGACAGCAGGTTCTGATATTCCTAGTACGCAAGCGCCCTCACATGGTGCTGGGCAAACTCTTCCGGTAAATTCTGTAGAAAAAAAATAAAGCAATTCAAAAGAAACATCTATAACATCGAATTAAGCCTTCATTGTTTAGTAAAAACAACCTCATTCAAAAGTTTGGAATCAGTTACTACTCATTAATTGGATCCAAATTATAATCATTGATTTTTTACACCGCAGAATAGGCTTTTTCAAGTTCAAGTAGTCAAAAATAATTGTTTCAATCTCTACCATTTAATAATTCTATTTTTAATAACATAATGGGGCAAGCTAATTACCAGGGAAGTTATTCGTTTGCAAAAGCTGATTCAGAGCTTCTTTCCAGTTGGAATGGAATACCAGATCATTCCATTTGGGAATTATATTGCCAAGGGGGCAACCATGGCTACTTTGACAGAATGGCACACCGCATTCCATGCACCTAGCAGCCTGTACTTTCAACGTTTTTCTTACACCTGGGAAGTTGTAAATTTCATCCCAATCTTCCATTCGTTTTTCAGCTGGTCTGTACATGGAGGTATGCCTCTTGTACTTCATGAATCCTCTGTAAAATAAGATAAATAAAACAGTTATCTTTAAAATAAAAATTTTTTTAATGCTTAAAAATAATTCCTCAACACTCCTTACCTTATTTTATCCAATTTACGTTGTTCCATATCGGCATCGGCTATAGCATCTTCAATGTCCTTAACTTGGGGCTCCACAGCCTTGGAATTTCCATTTACAACAGGTTGGGCAAGCTTGTCTTCCTCCATTTGCTTCAATGCACGTTGATATTCGTATGGAAAGACCTACAAGATAATGATTAAATAATATTTTACAAAATAAATACCAACTCTACAATTCAATGTCTCATGCTATACTGAGATAAGAGGCAGTGCTGTCGTATAGAAGTTGAGGAATAATATTCTACCTTAACGAATCTCGTAGTAGGTTCAGGCCAGAGCACAAGCAAATCTTTAGCGATTAACGATCCAGTCTTTTCTACAAATTCTTCCAAAAGTTGTTTCACGTAAGCAATGTCGCCTTTATCGTTTAACGGCAGCAATTCCACCATTTCCGGATTGCATTTGCTGACAAAGAAATCGAAAAATATGATGAGAATTTCTATTACAAAAAGATGTATAATAAACAATATTACGAAAGAAATTATCTGTTACCTTTTGAAGGAGCCGTCAACGTCCAATACGTAAGCGATTCCTCCGGACATGCCGGCAGCGAAATTCCGGCCAGTCAATCCTAAAATTACTGCACAACCGCCAGTCATGTATTCACAGCCATGATCACCAACGCCCTCTACGACAACTACGGCGCCACTGTTGCGAACACTGAATCTTTCTGCAGCTATACCACGGAAATAAGCTTTTCCGGAAGTGGCACCGTATAGACAGACATTACCAACGATGACGTTGGCTTCGGAATTGAATTCCGATTCCTTTGGTGGGTAAATTACGATTTCGCCACCGCACAAACTCTAAATAACATTTACATAGAAATAGATTAGATGATCAAAAGCTATTCTTAAATTTTAATACTCAATATATCTTGAGAAAATGCTAAAAATATAATATACATCAATTACCTTGCCTACGTAATCGTTAGCATCTCCTTCCAACGTTACATGAATACCACTAGTCATGAACGCACAGAAACTTTGACCAGCCGAACCAGTCATTTTAATATTTATACTGTGTTCCGGTAAGCCGGCCTCTCCAAATTGTCTATACAGAGGATACAAACCATATAAATAATAGCATTCAATGACGAAACGTCTTTTCATTAAAAGCATTAAGTCTACAATACTAACTTTGAAATATGATAACTCAATGTTGATGCGAATGCTCTGCATTCGTTATTAATGGTCATTTCGATATCGACACTCTTTTTCTGTCCGCTCAATACGGGTGCTGCTTGTTCAATCAATTGGTTATCCAATCGATTCTCCAGCTGGAAGTCTTGTTTGACTGATCCACCTTTGATATTGACACCAGGTCTCATATCTAAAGCGCTACGAATAATATTTGACAAATTAAGCGTCTTAGCTTTGTCGTGACTTATGTCCTCGCGAACTTTCAGCAAATCAGTGCGTCCTATGAGGTCTTGGAATTTACGAATACCTAAACTGGCCATATGAGATCGTACCTACAGTGATAAGAATATAAAAATATCATTAAACTCATATCGAATTGTAACTTTTTAATTGTATCAATAATAGGATACACAGAATGAAAGAAAATTTAAAAGAATCGCAGAGTCTCACCTCTTCGGCAAGCATGAAGAAGAAGTTTATCACGTGTTCAGGTTTGCCTTCGAATTTCTTACGCAACACAGGATCCTGCGTAGCAATTCCAACTGGGCAAGTATTCAAATGACATTTCCTCATCATTGTACATCCCATAGCGATCAAAGGGGCTGTACTAAAGCCAAATTCATCGGCTCCAAGTAAAGCTGCTACGACAATATCAAATCCTGTTCGCAATTGTCCATCGGCTTGAACTATCATACGAGAACGTAGGTTGTTCAGAGTAAGAACCTGATGAGTTTCTGCGATTCCCAATTCCCAAGGAAGACCTGCAAATTTTATTCCCGTCCAGCTACTAGCACCAGTGCCGCCATCGTGTCCAGATATAACCACGTGCTCTGCTTTCCCCTATAAAGTAGAATTCTAGTGTATGTAGACTAGTCCAATTCAATGTTTGAAAATCAATCATTGTAGGGACAATTAATTAATCAATGTACCTTTGCAACACCAGATGCAACTACGCCAACACCGACTTCCGATACGAGCTTAACGGATATACGCGCATTCGGATTGGCGCACTTTAGATCATAGATCAATTCCGCTAGATCCTCAATCGAGTAGATATCGTGATGCGGTGGCGGAGAGATAAGACCTACTCCTGGTACAGAATGTCGAGTGGCAGCAATATCAGCAGTTACCTGGATATCGAATAAATATCATTATTAAAGATGAACAATTTATTTGCACAATTATTTTATCATACAATTAATTACCTTGTATCCGGGCAATTCACCACCTTCACCGGGTTTGGCACCTTGTGCCATTTTAATTTGTAAGTCATCGGCATTGGCTAAGTAGCTTGAAGTTACACCAAATCTTCCACTAGCCACTTGCTTAATAGCGGAACGTTTATTAAATTCAGGATCCTGATTGAGATATCTGAAGTTATCAAATTTCGTTCAGGTATGATTATTGCAGTAAGCCGCGAAAAAATGGATTAACCAGTTGTAATGATTTTTTCTTATAGCCTGAATAATCTTATTTACCTGTCAGCGTTCTCGCCACCCTCGCCAGTGTTGGATTTTCCACCGATTCTATTCATTGCGACTGCAAGGGTCGAATGCGCCTCTAGTGAAATACTACCGAAACTCATAGCGCCGGTTGCAAAGCGTTTGACAATTTCCGATGCTGGTTCCACTTCATCGATTGGAATTGATTTATTCGTTTTGATGAATTCCAATTGTCCACGAAGAGTACAAGCTCTTATGGCTTCCATGGACGTTTTACGATAATTCTCGTAAGCACTGTTATTCTTGGATGCGACGGCATCCTAGAGAAATAATATAATCTTAAACCTGTCCTACAACTGTTAAATATTTCATTACTCACCTGTAAGTTGGCAATGCTGACTGGATCATTTATATGTTTCTCACCGCCAGATCTCCAGTGATAAATTCCAGGATTTCGTAGAACTATCATATCAACCACTCTCTCGTGATAAGTCAATTGATGTCTCTCAAAGGTCTCTTTGCTCAAGATGTCAAAGGTCACTCCACCGATTCGAGATTGTGTTCCCTAGTTCAATTAAAACTCACCCAATTACCAAACATTCAACAAGTATGCTAAAGTAATCTGTAGTATTGCAGTATTCATTAAGAATTTCGAATCAACATCAATCATTAATTGGATCCAGTTTATAATCATTAGTGTTGGTGATAATAAATATTTTTTTTTTAAACAACCAAAGGCAGCTTATCTTGCATAAATAATACGTACCCTGAAACACTTATCAATCACTTCGTCAGAGAGACCGACGGCTTCAAAGATCTGTGCACTTTTGTACGATTGGAGAGTCGAAATGCCCATTTTGGCCATGACTTTGGCAATTCCGCGTTCCATGGCTTCGGAATAATTCTGTAATAATTTCAGAATTAATTACCAAAACTCACGTTATTCCCTGAAAAGGTAGAAAAAGATCTTCACAAACATATTTTCCAGTAAACCTACCTTGTACATAATTTCGTCCGTAAACGAAGCTTCCAAAGCTCCGTCGGTTCTTAGGTTTCTCGCCATTTCGAATACCAGATATGGGCAAATAGCGTCGGCACCGTATCCCAGCAAGACACACATATGATGGACCTCACGAGCTTCGCCAGATTCAACAATGATACCAACTTTCATCCGTTGCCGTTCCTCAATCAAGAAGTGATGAACAGCACCAAGAGCCAGTAAGGTGCTCACTGGGATTCTATGTAATTAAAATATGCATTAAAAAAATGTATACGATCACACATAAACCGTATAAACAATTACAGATAAGACTTCTTACCTTTCGGGCCCAGCTTGTCTATCAGATAGAACCAAAATTTGATAACCATCACGAGCAGCCTGATTAGCTTCTTCGCTTACGCGATCCAAAGTTTTCAAGAGACCAGCAGGTCCATCCTCGACTGGGTACGTGATGTCAATAACCTTTGTACGCCATCCACGATACGTGGTCTTTTTAATGACATCAAGGTCACTCAGAGAGAGTATCGGTTGGGGCAAGAACAATCGATGAACTTGTAATTCGTTGGGTTCCAAAATGTTGCTCACAGGTCCAATTGGACACAAAAGGGACATTACGATTTTCTCTCTAAACGGATCGATGGGAGGATTCGTGACCTGAATATTTGCAACATAAAAATCAGTCTTTAGTATTTCTTTCCTCAAAGCGCCTACAGCTTAGGAAGTCATTTTTCAAAATATCAATTACCTGGGCAAACAATTGCTTGAAATACTCATAAACGAGTGGTTGGAAATGTGACAAGCAAGCCAGAGGAGCATCATTGCCCATGGAGCCCAAAGCCTCTTTTCTGAAAATAATAATAATACATGTTGTCAGTTATTAAATTATTTATTTTCACAGCTCATACTTTTTGCAATATTTAATTAACAACAATATTGATATGCCAATAAAATTATTTTAACAATATTTATATAATACGTACTTTGTCTGTATCATTGGTATCAGTAGCATGTTTATGGTTTCCAGGGTATAACCATAAAGGGACAATCTCTTATCACCACCCCATACACGATTCACGCCAGAAATTGGATTTTCAAATCCCACTATTCCGTTCTGTTGCGGCGCATCTGTATAGTTACCATTTTCGTTAAGGCTATTAGGTCCATGTGCCTCAATATGAGCCAGTCGCAATTGTTCCATGGTTATCTATATTTTCAACCAAAAATTTAAAAAAGATTCTCGCGTTAAGAACTATTCCTAAGAACGTCCATAAATTCTCAAGGCTGATACTCAGATAGATAAAAACAAATAGAATCCCAAGGTACACGAAAATCATATAAGTGACCGAGCCTTAAATATTCGAGTCAACAAAAAAAATTACTACATATCTAATTTATTGAATATTATTATTATTTCTAAATAACTGATTGTACGCTACCACTCCTGGTACCGGAATCAAGATGCGCTAAAAGATTTATAAATATTCAAAATTAAAACGCACGCGAGCAACAATGCCAAAGAATTGGGCCGATGTGGACGAGGTATATTGAGTATAAAAAAAACTAGAAAAAAAATATATAAAACTACAAGAAAATGCACAGCAACACAAACTGTCAATAAGTCTACGCCACAAACCAACAACAAGTCTATACTATGAAGACACAAAAGAACACAGAGGGGAGTAGTGATTACGTTTTAAAGAACAGAAAGGCGTATTCACTAGCAACATTTCTACGTTACAGAAAACAGAAAGAATTATGTAAAAAAAAATACGAAAAAAAAAAGAAACACACACCAGGAACAACGAGTATAGCGAAATTGTGCAGAGCAGTAGATGTGCAATGAAAACGTGATTATCGGCAGAGATAAAAAAAATGTTCAACTTTTAAAAAGATAGAGAAAAAGTAAAATAGCCACAAAATCTAAAAAAAAAAAAAACTTATGAACCAGTACGTCGATTACGACTCACCATCTGCACATAACACCAATGGTTGTCAGCAAACAGGACAATTGGAAAAAAAATGATGTCCAGTTAATACCTCATAAAATTTTTGTAAAAGCTAATTTCGTTAGAGGACCAGCCCATATAGATTGTGGGTATAATGACATTTAAACATAACGTACGTCTTGTTACAAACGACCGGATTATTAATTAACAACGTTCACTGTAGACGTATATACGAGTTCGAGGACGTAGAGAATTTCGTTGGTGGTTACACAAATATTTGGTGCAACAACGTGAGGAATGTAAATCAGTATAAATATCTGATTCTTAGTATTTACGTGTCGTATGTACGTTAAGGGACGACGGGGACGACGGGGACGACGGGGACGACGTGAACGACGTGAACGACGTGAACGATATGAACATGGGTGATTAAAGGAAGAGTTCAAAGACGTCGCTCTTATTTACCTGCTCCTTCAGCCAAAGCGAGTGAGGTCGGCTCCGTGCAATCTTGAGCTTCAGCTCGACATCCTGAATGATCTGTTTCTCTTCTGTGTCAACCAGTAGCATTCTTCCGGGCTTCAAGCGACTCTGAAAGTAAAATGAGATTCGTGTGATTCGGGCGGAATAGTGACCTGATCGCGTACGACATTCACTATGTGTGACAGCACTGGATGACGATCCTACTCTGCTCTTTAATACAAACCCAGTTTCCCTAGATGATATAAATTATACAGCATACATGGCATGATTAAAAATAAATAAAATACAATGGTGATTCGCTAGGTATACAGTTTCGAAACGGTTTAAAAAATTGCATGTGCAGTTAAAATTTTATCGACATAATTTTATGGGAAGGGGTCATTATATCAAATGGTTGCTGAACATATGTATTAACGGGATTTGTATGTTGAAAATGTCGAGAGGTTTTCTCTTTATCGAAATACCAAGGGCCTGTTTTCCCCCACGAAGAGACACGCAGACCTACGAAACCTTAAAAAAAAAAATTCTCTGCTGCACGAATGATAAAATAGAGGTCAATGATTTCTCGTCAAAAAGAAAAATGAAAACCGAAGATAATTATCATGGACGATCGGTGCGCGATACATCGACGTTAACGTACGTCACGGAGCATCCATTTTTGTTCTTGACCTTTTCTCACTTTTATATATCTTATTTTCTTGTCCGAGTAGCCACTGCACCTCAGATGTCGACTTTCAAAGACAATGCTACTCTATGACAATAGGATGTATGAGATAAAGAAAAATATTAAATAAAAAGTTTTATCGCAGTTTCCCTGGCAATTTGAGACATTGAAGGTAGGTGGCTGCTCGGTTAACGATGCAAATAGAAAATTACTAAAATGAAAGAAAAAATATTGGGTCGAAAAAGGACTGTGTTGATGCAGAAAATAATTAGAAATATATGCGCGTTGAGTCCAAGAGATCTTGTTCCCTTAGCCACCAGCTTCGAAATATCTCAGCTACTACTCCGATAACTCCGTTCAAAGGTCATCGAAAGATCCTAAGGCCGATCCTTGCTTCTCCGGGAATCCTTTTCCTAAAGCTGAAATATTCTCTATATTGAACAATATAGAGTTGGATTTCTCCTTGCTGCAGCACTTTTTGGATTTGAATTTTTTCTCTGGTTTCTAAACGAAGGACTCTGTCTCAGGTTGCCCGTAAAATTCACCACATGGTTGGGACCCTTGATGCGTTATTTCTCCTTGTTTACCTTCAGGACAACATTGCTGGGCGGAGTATCATAGACGCCCACCTCGGACGCCATCACCATCATGTTATCCTTAGTGACGTAGAAGCGCGACGGGCGCAGGCCATTTCTGCCAAACAAAAATTCAAAAAGGTCTTCTGTATTACCACCTTTGAGTCGCTCACTAATCAGCTGAATTAATGTTGTTCGTTCGTGTCAGTTCGTTTGCATTTCCAGCCGGGTATTTTTCTTACAATCACTTTTTCTATCATATTTTCATTCGCTTTCTCTCTCGCTCTCTCTCTCTCGCGCTCTCTCTCTCTCTCTCTCTCTCTCTCTTTCGCTCTCCCTGACCCTGCCTAGTTCTGTTATCCGTTACGCCCTGTTATATGATCCGCCCTTAAAATAATGACAATGGAAATTGACATTAGAATTCGATTTTTCATTATACAATTTTAAACTTTCCTCAAGGTACACATAGTCCGATCATAATTAAAACACTCATTTTCAATGCAAATCTTAAAAAAAAAAAAAAAACCGAATTCAAGCCTTTCCTTTGTCGCAATTTCACGAATGAAAGCATCCGCGAAAATCTTGCAAGGTACCAAAACATGCAATAACACATACGAATTCTTCAATAAATCATCCGCATTAGAGTTTTGAGAAACGTTTCGCAGAACCCATGAAAGAGTCTGGTAAATTGCAAAATTTTTTTACGGGTTTCTCAAGAGACAAGTTTCTGTGCCAAGTTCAATAAGCGCAGACCCGCCGAATCTCCAAATTTCGCGCGGTACAACCACGTGTGCTGGTCGGCACAAAACTGGTCCATGAAAGTAAAGCTGAATTAACGTGAAAACCAACAAACTTCTGATAAGTAAAAAAAAAAAAAATCTCTGCAATTTCTACCTGTCCAAAATTGCTCCGACGTAGCGTCCATCGGTGAAAGTGAGAAGGGCTGGACCATCCCACGGCTCCATGGCGCAAGCTGCCCAATGGTAGAAGTCACGTTTCTCAGTAGCCATGGTGTGATCGTTCTGCCATGCTTCTGGTACCATAGTCATCACAGCCTAAGATTTAAAGATTTAGAGTGGTACCGCGGCCCTAGACTGACGCTCAAATCGCTATTTGTCGAGAAAGCAATATTATTTCATGACTACTAAGAAGGTTTTGCTAATTTAAATTTTCCAATCTATACCTCGGGCAATGTTCTTTGTCCAGCCATCACTAAGAATTCCAAGACGCAATCGGCTGCGCCGGAATCTGAGAGATTAGGCTCCACGACTGGATACAGTTCCTTCAGTTCATCACCGTACAAGGCACTGCTCATTACGCCTTCACGAGCCTTCATCAAATTCACATTCCCACGCAGAGTATTGATTTCGCCATTGTGTGCGAGCAATCTGCGAATCAAACAGCCATCGGCTCCTCAAATACAATTCTATACATAAACCTGTATGTACATTTGATTTACAGTACTATGCGATTCCCTTCATACTTTGCTTAAGAGTTGGTCCAAGCGATTCTGCTTACACTCATTGTTAGTGTGCAATAATATTTAAAGAGTCGTATTCCAGATACATAATCTGTTCAATATTAATGGTTAACAAGATTGTATTTTTTTTTTTGGATTGCTTACCGAAGAGGGTGAGCCCTTTCCCAGCTTGGAAAAGTATTTGTTGAAAAACGAGTGTGCACCAGCGCTAGATAAGTCTCGAATTTCGGGGACTGTTTAAAGAAATAGAAAAAAAAAGTTTTTATTTAATTTCGAACCCAATAAACTTTACACTGTTAGTCTGGTCGCACATTTACCAGACATAAGAAGGATCCTCATTTTACGAGAGACTTACTTTCAAATCCAGGAAATAGAGCCAAAGCTGATCTGCGGTGAGCTGTCCTTTGTAAACGACAGTCTTCAGGGAAAACGAACAGATGTAGTATCGCAGACCGGGTTTGGGAATTGTGTGCGATGATCTTTTTCGCAATATGAACACCTAAAAAAGAGCGTTAAAACAATTGCGAATTAGACTGGATACTAGTGAGTGCTAAATTAAAAAAAAAAAGAAGCGAACAGAGATAAGATTGGCAAGCGTATAATAATGTTTACGATGAAAGACGCATCATTCTATTTTTGCAAATTGGCAAAGATCCTCAATGCCAAACGATTTAGTCTGGGTCTAATTAAACAGGCCATATATGTCCGTTACGTGAACCTACCTCACTGCCAGGCACTTTTATAGACATTCATTACGACGTCGCTCATTAAGGCTCTTAAAAACCTGACGAAAATAGCGAGCGCACAACTGACGTAACTCAAAAGAATCTTTATAAATAGAAAAAAACAAAAGCGATACAATACCAAAACCATACAAGGAAGTTGTACCCGAAGTTGCACAAATGACAACGCGCAATAAAGTAAACGTCCTCCTCCCCCCCTGGTTTGAAAACGCTATTTCACTTTACTCTACAATTTACGTTTCCTGGCAAGCGCCCATTGAAATCACTAGGAGTCTAATTTTAGCTCGTCGCTCGCTTGCAAGAATGCAGACGGACGTCGGGTGCATCCTTCGTCAAAATGCAGGCACAGCTGCTTTGCCATTAAGCATCTGGATGAAGCGCCAGGACGCCTCAGTGTAATTAACGAAGAATAAAATCGTCTCACGCATCAGATTTAATCGAAAGTTCATTAATTCACAGCGCAAAGTCTTCACGGGCGAAATTTTATCCGTCGCATCATTGTTGACAGTGAATTACCTGACGATTGAGGGCTTCCACCTCTTGGTCGCCAGTGACGAAGACCTGACGCATGTAAGGCTCGCATTTTCGTGCCACTTGACCAATGGCACTGTTGTCTGTGGGTACGTCGCGCCAGCAAAGGACCTAATATAAACAATTGATCAATAAATCATTAAAGAGGCTTCGATAAGTAGCTTACACCACTCTTTACAATAAAGGCTAATAATCGACCCAATACATCGCAGACTTACTCTGAGTTTGCATTTTTTGGCAAGTTTCTCGAATGCAGCTTCGGTTTCCTCGTGAGTATTCTTATCCAGAAAAAGAATACCAGTAGCGTAACGTCCAAACTCCGGCAATTCAATTCCCTGGCTCTCACTGTAATCGAACGAGATAAACATAATTATATGTCATAATGAGACTTACACTTATTGTCTAATGTTAAAGATAAATTTTGCACGCGCTAAGCAAGCACAAGGAATTTCAAAGTCCTGTACCAAGTAACACACATTTTTTTTTTATCGCGTTAATGACATTTTCGTTAGAGATTTATACTTTTTATTAGACAGCGATTTCGTGTTTCTCTATTATCGTCTTAACGTTAAATAAAATGCTAAACGGCATGCAGAATTTACAAAAGTTATTTTCGAACAAGCGCAAAATAGTAAGGCTAACGAATTCGAGTTTGCCTACTAAACAATTTATCAAAGAGCTAAACAGTCATGTCCACTTGTAATATTTGTTTCGTCCGTCAAAAGCCACCGAGCCAAACGAGTATTAGGGTCGTTTTCTATTCTTAGGTTTCCTAGGCTTTGTACATATGAATGAAACGAATTGCTTATAATAGATACTACTAAGTTAATAGTACAAAATAATGTATGCAGTTTTCAATTCCTAGATTGCACTGTGTGTTGCACTGAATCTCCAATAAGACAATGCTCTGTGGCAATGGCTAAAATGGATCTCCATTGTTCCTTTTTTCAATATCCATTAGGTGCAATAAGGAAGTCTATAGAATTTTTATATTAGCTAATCAGTCTTTACATTTTTTTTTGTACATATAATCTAAATGAGCCACAGTTTTAAGGCTACGGCCAGAATAGTCTCATAGACATTTTTCGCGTTATACATACATATATATATATATATATATGTATATACGAAATGGTGTTTTTTTTTATCGATAAGATGACGAAACGCAACTACATAGAGACTTATACCGCATGACGTGGTACATTTCGAAAAATTGATCCAGACTTGTTATAGATAAGACGCCAAACAGCGAGAAGGAGACTGAAAAACAAGCGTAACACACCGATATCAGACCCCCTGGGGAAATGTTTTACGAGGGTTAATACTAATATTACAAAATAAGTCAGTTCCTTATCAATGACCTCGGTCTGAATCATCATACGCTCAATTCGCATTATGCACACAACTGAAACGAATTTCCGTAAATCCGTCTTCAAGATTTCTCTTACAGTCGACTCACCGAATTTCAGCTGCGTAATAATCATGAGGAATTGCGCAAAGTACACCGGCACCATCGCCAGTATCGTTATCACAAGCGCAAGCACCTCTGTGATTCATACGGGCTGATAGCTTCTCAGCATCGCGAACGATCTAAAAAAAAAAAATAATTAAATTTATTAGCCGTCATGGTCATTTTAAAATGGAGGACATTCTAAGCGTTCCAAGAGTTCTGTCCTTCATTAAAAAAAAAAAGGCCTTCAAAAAGGACAGACGACAAATAAAATATTACTAATGAGCGACGCAACCGACTATAAACCCTGAAACTAGCATTGCGTCTACGGAAACGTTTTATTAGTTCAAAGCTAATGACGAAGTTTCGCGTGATACATAAAATAATTTAGTATTCGAGGAAAAACACGATGTCTACATCTGAAGAAAGATTACCGAGATGCACATATGTACCTACACGTAGGAAAATTATCGACAGTGCGTAATGTTATCGAAAATCTAGCGTTAACCTCACCACGAAGCGGGATACCGATAAAAGACACGCAACGGAGGTTACGACGCTTATGCGAAAGTGACGATTTAAGATAATTCTACAAGATAAAAGCTTGTGCGTCAGATTTGAATGAAAATATTCCAGATAGACAAGTCACGATTATCGTCGAATGTGAATAACGGATATTCGAAAAGCTTCTACCAACATTAACGGCAATGTATGGAAAATCATCTGAGTCAAGCATGTAATAATAATAATATATTATTATTAACACATATATATAAAGTTCATCATCAGACTAAACTCACATGGCTGCAATTGGTATATCGCGTATACTGAATTTTTTTTTTTTTTCTATTTGATCGTGTTCTAATTCCATGATATACTGCAAGCGAAAGCATCACGCGTGCAGGCATAAATTATCATATGCAAATAATCTGTAATTAGACTATCCGAGATGATTTCTCGATACGAGCATCACGTCTTAGGAGATTAATCTTCTTAAGATTATTGATACGAGTCGATGATTAACATAAATCAAAAAAGAAATTTTCAAGCTGATTCACAAATCGAGAGATTTAATCGGAGGTCGTAATCGATCATTTAATCAGTGACGATTTATGATACTGGATTTTTTTTTGATGAAGCTACAAATTGTTATACGAAAATCCTAGAAAATTATTAATTTGATAAGAGCGCGCGTACGCGGAAAAGGGCACTGATGATTATCATTTACCTTGTGAGAGCGTTTACCATCAATGGCCACGATGAAACCGACGCCACAGGCATCCTTCTCGAGTGTTGGGTCATAAAGACCCTGCTTTACCGGGAGTGACCACGGATCACCAGAGCTCATATTCGTAATCTGTGAAAAAAATAAATAATCATTAAACTAAGTTAACGATACTGATAACATGAATCCTACTTGATCCTGGATATAAAATCAGAAATCTTCGTTCAGGCATTTCGTGGCCCTCGGAGTTCATAGAATGAAAGTCAAGCAGAAGTGGTAACGCTAAATATGGATTGGCCGGTTTTTGGCGATGCAAAAAAAAAGTAACTGAGTGACCTGGTGCAGGCGATGCACAAGCGGTGCATATATAAAATGCGCATTAATATTTTCGCTCCGTTAAGACGCATTCTGGTTCTATCAATTATTCGATAGAAGATGGGAATAGTCATTGATAAAATTGTATGTTGAATTAATGCCTGAAAAAAAAAAAAAACACCGACAACACATTTCCGATGTGCATATCCAATTAGCAAGTTGCAGTTTTTTGGTAGGCCGTGATACGAGTCTTATAAAAGATATGGTATTCGCGTTGACCTTGTCCCCAAGAGAAATAAAGATCTGTCAAGGCCAGAATGAGATTTAGCAGAAGTGCCGTGTATAGCTGCAACATTTTTGGCTTCACAAAAAAAAAAAGAAAAAGAAAATTCTTCAGTCCGCAACGAACAAGGAGTATGTATGTATATATCTGCCAGACATTTCTCGCTGTTTTCCCTGTTTTGCACCGTATTACGTAAATTACTTGAGGATAAATAGCAGACAAGGTCGCCGACGGTAACTTACAACGCAACGGAAATACAAAAGTTGTCGCAATAGTATCCCGTAGCGGTCACGTAACCTGACCCGTAGGTTTTATTGATTATTGGTATTCGGATTTCATCTGCTTCCTTGTTACATATTGATTATAAAAATTCATAATGATATAACGATAAGTTCTCTAGTCAGCTATAGCATAGAAGTACAATCAGTATAGTATTGCACATAAATATATATATATATATATATCTTGCAGGGCCTTCGATTCCATATCAAAATACAAATTCGAGCAGAGCGATAAACAAAAAAAAAATTATTATTCGATCCGTCCGTTATATTTTGCTTTGCTCTCTCGGCCTTAAGTATTAACTCGAAAATAAAATCTACCAGTAAAAAGTGAACTTTCGACTGTTTTTCTTGTGTAAGACTATTTTTGCGATCTCTTAAAATTCCTCAATTGATCGTAGGTCGAGAAATTTGAAAAAAAAAAAAACAAAGGTGGTTCGAAAAATCTTATAGAACTGCATTGGATTAACCGTAATTATAAAATAGCACTTTTAATTGGAGGGTGCAGGTTAAAAAAATTTCCAGGCATGGAAACTATTGATCTCTCACAGGCTACTGTGCTATATTCCAGACTACGTCAGAGAGACATATGTATATCACATGTGTCTTGTAGTATGTACGACCTGTATACAGTACCACACAATATACCTAAAAGACACACACACTGTAGACCACGTATGACTGTAAGCGTAAGATACCTCGAGCTTGTTACGAGTTTTCATGAATATTTCAAAATTCCGTATAATTTCCAAGATACTTAAGCAACGTTTATAGTAATTAGTGCAGCATTTACTTCTATTATTTTTGCCACTCGTTTACTTTGAAAAAGTGAATTTCGTCTTCATTAGGGATTCTAGTGTTTTAGGCTCGTTCCGTACGTCAGCGGTTACCTCAAGAAAATAAACACATAACTTGACCCACCTTTTCCCGAGGAAGTCTTAGAACGGAAGCGACCCATTGGGGTTCATTAAAAATACTTAACGAAGAGACTATATTTTGCAGCGGAAGTTCGACGTGTAATAGTAGGGATACAGAAATTACTGTAATTAATAATCAGCTGTTATAGATTGATAAAAATAAAATATAGAAAATTAACCGATAGCAAGTATCGTACTGCTCTGAGAACATATAAGCGATAAAAGGAAAAGACGAGGTAAGTGCATAAAGTACCGGTAAATATAGTTTTCGCAAACATCTTTAATTTTATAAATCCTCGTTTATGCGACATGACATGTGCAGAGAAATCTTCGTGACCTTAATTCACTCATACTTTTACAGGATTCATTTAAGCGTGAACGCGACAAGAGCCTGATAACGAGTTCGCGGCTGATACTCTTTTTACACTAGTGAACACTTGAAATGTCCATTTGAACGAAACTCCGGTGAAGTTGGGTTAGGTTCCTCGGGGACGAGTGCCCTGAACTTTCCGTCGTGGAAAAAAAAAGATTGTGCAAGTCGTTATATTTTATTTGCTTTAGGTTACGTATGCGCTATTGCTTTTACGAAAGGAAACCCTCCTCAAAGCCTAAGATACCATATAGCATTCTAAATAGACACACCCCCTGCGCGTGTCAACATTTTTTTTAAACCCAACCGCCTAGGAATATTCCACGCTGGATATGGCATCAATAGTGACAGACTTGCTGTCAAAAATTCAAAATAGACCGAAAGCTGAGTCACCGGTTAATAATGCTATAGAAAATGTTGCATACGTTACAGATAATTATTTCCATTAAGATCCCCCTTGTTGCATAACGTAAGAGAGGTACGAGAATTTCCATACGAATAACATAAAAATAGTTACCTTAGATCTGAACCAACCGTCAAAACTCGAATTCGTACAAGAAACGTTTCACAGCAGTAAAATTAATCAAGCGACAGAACAAAATAATTACAAAGTTTCGATCTGCGAATCTTTACAACAGTCAGTCAGGAATAATCAATAGTCTGTGGAAAGTAGCGCGCCCCGAGATATGTCGGGAGAAGAATCCTTATTCAGCAGGGCCGTTAGGAAATTGAAAAAGAAAAAAAACCGCACGCGAGACAGAACCACCACCAAACGTGCAGGAGACGAGCTCACGGAAAGATCCTGTATCGATTAAAATCTAATCAGAGGAAGATGCTAAATCCGGTCGTAGCGGAACCTTACGACGACCGCGACCGGAGCTTAAGACGATACTGAACTCACGAGTTCAGATTCTGAACGGTCTTTGAGCATGCAAACCCCCACTAAGGCGTCTGTCTCTACCATCGCCACTTCAGCTTCCACTCCCCAGATACGCCGTCATAGCTACGAAGACCCCCCCACTATTGTTAGCATCAGCGCAGTCGCCTTCCACAAGGTACCACTAATGTAAACCACTGAAAGATCTAATAGCCATATAATAATTAGTAACGGCAATAATGGCAACTTTATACGTATATTGTTACCCCCATTGTTATAACCACCTTTATGCGAGTATGCGAAAGTAAAGTCAGAGTCGCGCAGTAACGTTCTTTTGTATTTTTATATAATGATTACTCTTGACAAAGGAAGAGTCACATTTATTGCCTGCACGATCTATTTTGACAGGGACTGCAAATTTTTTACCGATATACAAAAGTACTTTTGTCCTGGTGATTTGAAATTGATAGCTCACACGTTCTTTGTAAGATATCGCAGCCGTGTGCTAATCACGATCGATCTGCCAGCTGTCGTCGTGTTTCAAGGTATCTTTTAAATTTCGATTATCCATTTTTGTAAGTTCGTGTGTTTCATCTTAACCCAATTCCACGGACACGGACGTTAAGAACGTCCTGAAAAAAAAAAAACTTTCCTAATAATTCGTTTTATCTACTTCACGTGAAACTGGAGAAAATTTCATTACGTCCGCGTGTGATAAGAGGAAATCTTTATTGCGATCTGGAACAGATTTTTGTATAGTACAGAGGAGGGAGATGAGGTAGAATAGCGAAGACTGTTATCACATGTTTCCTACTAACAGTTTCCTACTACCAAACCAACGTCATTCGATGGCTTATCACAATGCAAATTTCATTTACGTAGTTGAATGATTCAGGTCGTTGTTATCACATTAGACAAACTTTGAAGGGCGAAATAAGAAATTTGTCGTAATATCGTTAAATAATTTTCCCATAACAAAACTCCTTTTTAAGATTAAAATAATTTGATACTAGTAAAAGATTATCTCGTAACGATAACATTCGCGCAATGTATGAGGTCTGATTGAATAACTGGAATGTTTTTTAATTGGAATAAAAAAAAACACAAAATTCTATGCATACCCAATGCCTTAAAAATAACGCATCTTAATCTCATTGGCAATTTACGGTAATGAAAAAAAAAAAAAATTCAATATTTGAAAGAGATAAAAAATAAATATCTTCTTTATTCAAATTGACGTGATGTACCAAAATATCTTTAAGATAATACGAACGCGATGTAAGCCACCTGTACAAACACATAACCTTTTATCATTTTTCAAATACATATTTGCCTACAGCGACATACATATACGTATCACACGCGTTCAAACGATTTCAAGAACTCGCGTATTGAGCTGCGACGAAAAATTCATACGATTGGAAATGGCGAATAAAAAACGTAGCGGTAATCAAATGCAAGAATTTTGCTATTAAACAATTCCAAGATCTGTAACGTCGTATTGTTCGTTGCCCGCATACCGCAAGATGGATCAGTTGAGTTTCTATTAATTATTATTTTCATCTTTTACGTTCCCGTGATCTTTACGTAACACGTTGACAATGCATGGAAAATCATCCTGGGTCGATTCCCGATAACACGGACGTAGCTTTGCACGGGTACGAATGTGCACGAATATTCCAAATGGGATGATTTTTTTTCTCTCTTTGTTTCTTCGCTTTCTTATACGTATTTAAAATACGTTCGTTGTACCTTGTACCAGGTTAATGCAGTAGCTAAAAATACCCTAACTGGTATTTTTCTTCTTTCCTTAGACCCACGTATGTACATTAAGGCAGAGTATTAACGTAGAGCCCCATTTCTATTTTTGCAATGTGAATTTTACCCTCGTTAAGATATCACGTTACAGACCAGCCAATTCAATTTGAATCTGTTTACCTAATTTTCGGTCAAGTTTTCTCTTAGCGCTGATAAAAATCAATATTAACAATTCTTCGGCGATATTTGAGATTTTCCAATGCTATTGACAATACGGGTATCAGCTATCGGATACTTTGTTACGAAATAATTATTATAAAATCAATATAATTGTGCAATATCGAATTTCTAGATATACGTATCAAAAAATTGTTATGGGTTACGATAATATATACGGCAATTTCAGGAACAATCGGTTCCGAGAACAATTGGCAGCCAGTAGATCTTTCCGAGCGTAAAGCATATGGGTCGGGAAAGCAGTTTGTTAAGGAAGCCGATAGTAAGATGTGCTTACTGGGTGATACTTTTGAACCTGCGTCCATTTATTATTATGGCAATGACGTTTATCGATGATATAATTAATTTGAAAAATAAAACGCCAAATTCTATTTTTGTAACGATGCACGCGTAAATCACGTCATCTTTGACCTGATGATTAGAGCTGTGGAAAGCGACGCCATGCTGGACTATTTAATTACGTGTCTACGCGATTAAGCATTTTATATGCAATGCATAAATTTTATCTTCTCAAATGTCATTCATTAATTCTCATTATTAATCACAAAGTTTGCTAAGGGGATTTTAATGCACGAGTAACAACACTCGAAATGATGTCACGAGAAAAGTGAAGCTTGCGAGACGAGGATTACGTATGCATAATGAAAATTGTTTAAATTGTCAAATTTTACATTAAAAAGCACTAAAAATATATATGACAATTGTGATAAACAGCGAAACAAAGTGCACATAAAAATCAACAAATTCTGGTTTAACCTTTGAAAAGTCGCGTTAATTAATCTTCTACGCATTTTGTTTCAGTAGGAAATCGTCATTTCTTCATTAGGGAGTCAGAAGTAGGAAAGATAACTACCGAAAATTACAGTAACTGCTTTGCATGCTTTCGCTGTGGGTGCCAAGTTCAAAATCAAATGAAAGGTCAAACTGGCTCGCAGGTCACGTAGGTCTCGCGTGGATTTTCGTAAATCCAAATTTTTATTTTGATATATGTCGCGTGGGATTTCCTTATCGTTCTTAAGCCTAAAACACTGGGCTGGGAGGCCTAAAAGTCCATCCATCTTTTTTCTTTGGACCAACGTTCGAATAAATTTTTTTTTATATTATTTATCAATATAATAAATTTGAGCGGTCCAAAAATTACCTCTCCTATCAATACTTTATAGATAATGATTCCCGTTGCAGATTAATATTTTTTGCACTAATCCTTAATATACGTGTATTGCGCTATCAAAATTGGTTCTTCACTTCCTAACGGGCCAGCCACGTGGTAAAACTCACAGCAGTTGTAAAATAAAAATTAGATCAAACACATCGAGTAACTGAGAACCTAGTAAATCGCAATTTTTTTTTTGAAAAAATATACCTCTTTTTCATTTTTTTTTAAATTCATTAACACTGCTCTCTAGTAGCGTAAAGCAAAAAAATATGGATAACGTAGTAAATTGATTTTTTAATAATTCGCTACATGCTTGCTTAAAAGAAAAGACAACAGGTAACTTATCCATGGTAAAATTACGCAGGTAATAATCACGATTTTTGTATGAACTCGCCATTATCGCGATAACGCATCTAATTCCTATCAGCGCGAGCGATATTGGTTCAATAACCAAAAAAATATAATAAAAGTCTCGACAAAAACTAAGCTCAAAGTGAATCAGTGTTTAGCAAAACGTCAAAGTGAAAGATGCGAGATGACAATCGCGTAGACGTAAAAAAATATCATCGATCAAAATATCTTTTTTATTTTTTTCTCTTAAATTCCAAAGCACAAGTGTCAGAGTAGAACATTGGGCAGTCGCGAGGATTCATCTGCGTCAGTGATAACTACGTGGGTGGCTGCGTGCGAATAAAGAAAATAATAAATATCAACTTAACGCGTGGTCTAATTAATTAGCCCAAGATCGTCCTTCTATTAGTTTTATCTAAGTTTCGAAATAGCATAAACATACCAGGGAACATTTTAAGTCGTAAATCCCTAATCGAAAATTCGCAACATACCTAATACCGATAAGAGATTACGATTTTTTCCAGTGAGTAAATTTCCACTCTACAAATCTCAATTTCGTTTTCAGGTTAGTCGCTCTGTGTATTGGTCGTTCGATATACATGCATACGTACACAAGCGTCTCCATTGATCAAGATGCAGCAAATAATTTCTAAATACACACATGCGCCCGATATGTCGCACTCTCTCACACAATTACGCAAATTAAATTACGACAGCAGCGTATAAACGTCAAACATAAATATTTCCACGAAAAGTACAAAAAAAAAAAAATTTATAGATAATCATTTCGTCTAAAGAAATATCGTCGGTTCGACAATTTGATAACTCGAAGGATTCGCAATAATTCAAATTAATTGTTATAACAGCTGCGAGCCAATAAACTTACCGTGAAACGTAGTATGATAATCGATAGAACAATTTTTCACGATAGCTACCAAACGAAGCTATGCAAAATTTATGATCCAAATATTAGATCACAAATACAGTATTATACATATATATATATCCCAGAAAGTTTCAACCAAGCATAACGATCGAACACCAATGAAACTAATACAGTCTGAATAACGATTATGAGATATTGTCACTTACGGCTCGATTATGATTCAATTACCCACACGATTAAATGTCGAACTCAATTTATCATGATACCAATTTGATAAAAATCCATAGGGGTACATAAACATAAACATAACCCTATCGAAACTGTCACAATAGTCGATAACATTGATTAATCAAATCCCAAGATCCTTTTATCTAATCTAACAATATATATATATATATATTCTTATTGTTCGATATATATGTATATACTATACACAATTTTTACCCAAAGATTCGATTAAATGATTGTATCTAATGTAACAAAATTTCATCTGAAACGACCGAACTGTACTCAGGACATCACATACTGTCGTAAAGCTACTCAATCGCATAAAAGGCAGATAACATCCGTCACATTCGACCTTATACATACCTATGTACAGTGTGGATACATAGATCGCGGAAATATTCGCAACAACGTAGGTACGCGGTTAAGTATGTAATTGCGCCGTATTGATATTTATAGTCATCCATAAAACTGGGCCACGGTTCGTTAAAGCAACGTCTGTCGTTGCACCAGACTCTGGAATCCCGTGGGTGGTTAACACCGTCAGATTATCATTACTATAACCAGATATTATAATTAAAACAGCGTGAAGCTTGCCAAAAAAATCTCGACAATTAAAAAATGCGAATCAATAACATAATCAACGATTACAATAATAACAGCAGGACGATCAAGTATCAATTTTTGTCCAATAAGGCGATACCAATGCTGTGACGCAGTTATGCTCGCTCTTTTATAGTAACAAAAAAGCTGCCAAGATACGATGTCCAGTGTCATCAACGAATTCATCGATAACGGACAATGGAAGTGAGCATGGTTATTCGACGTAAATAATTGTCGTCATGAGTTCAGAAAAAAAAAAATAATCACACTTTCTTTTTGTTAAAAAGCATTTGTTTTTATACAGAGTGATAATTAAGCACGAAACAGATCGTATTGTATGAGAATTCGCAGAGGAAAGAGAAAAGAGGTATCGCAATAAGGAAGAGTGGTGGGGATTAATTTTTCGTCGACTTTTTTTTTTTTTTTTTAAGCACCGACAATGTTCCCTCCGCCTCCTCCTCTTCACGTGGCTACCGCGTGATCGTTGCACTTCGTGCAGACTCGGTTATCCGAGTCGTCGTCGGCGTCGACGTAGAGATGGTATTCGATAGGATCCACATACTGGTAAATACATGAGGTTATATATGTATTAAACCGAGGCGCATTGGTTAAACTTACGGCCGGAGTATTCGCAATATGTATATGTATATATATATATATATATATATTATATGTTATATATTCCTGAAGCTTTAGATAGTGCTCTATCGAGAACATGTTACCTACGTGATAATTTGGCGGACGAATTTTTGATATTGCGGAAACGAGAGAGGTTACGGAAAAAAAAGAAAAAAAAACCATGAACGTAAGGTTATGATATTCTACTAGGGGGGAAAAAAAAATAGATAGTAAATTGCTTTGCAAAATTTTATATTCCATGATACTGTATATGTATAGGCTTATAAGCATTTACGCTTCAAGACGAAGCCATGGTTTTTATAGGCCTAACGCGTTCGCCATTTTATTTTTAGCTCAAGCCAGGAGCAACGTCTTTGTACCGACGTAGACGACTTGTGCCTCTGTTTATCGTGAACACCCAAGCACGTGTTTATCCCTGGGCTTTAGCCTTGAACTAAAATCTCACGTTTTAATTTCTTGTTTTTTTTTTTTTTTTTCGTTTTTTTCATGGAGTGTTCATAGCAAATGTATTATTGATATATGGATCTTTTAGTGTATAAGGAAAAATTTTGCACAGGTATTATAAAATAATACTTTTGTGTTATACGGACATAGACTCGTACTGTATATATATATAGATATAGATAAATTTCGGTCTAGAATTTTAGATGCGCAATAGAGCCAATTTATTAAGCATACAGAGACAGCTAAAGGATTGACAGTAATTTGTTATGCAAATTCGAAACAATTTGAGTGATTATATTATCGATAGAAATAGATTTTCTTCCACGTGCTTGTATATTGGTATAATTAAGAAGAAGGTTAAGGACGAAAATCAGCAGGGGGCAATCGCTATTGGAACGTAGATTTACAAAATTGGTATTGGTGCGTAAGTAACGGCTAGAGATACAGTACGTACGTACAATGTTAGCCGATTGTCAGGGTCGTGAGGGGCCGTGGACCTCTTCGGGATATACGCACGCATATCTACAGTAGGTATATTCAAGCTTGCATATCGCAAGACTCGCGCGTGTTCTACGGCTATTACGGGATGCCTCAAAAGTAATGAGCGAGTAAAAAGAAAAAGAAAAATCAGCCATAAAGTCACGTAATTTAAGAAAAAAAAAAAAATTAATGTGAAAAAAATTTAGTATATATTTTCCAGGGCCGTTTGGCTGCACTTACACCGAATTTTCCAAAAAAAAATTTTGTGCTGGACACTCAGAGTTGTGATGGGCTAAGAAATTTCTACGAAAGGTTAGGATAGGTTAGAACTCCAACACCACATGTCCCAAGGTTTAGTTTTTTTTTTTTTAGAAAAAAAAATATATCAGCTTGCCGTTGTGAGTGCCGCATATACTTGAAACTGCCCTTCGCCATGTTTATATATATATAAAATTGGAAATTATTAATAGCTAAATTACTCATGTTAATTAAAGTGTTTGGAATTTAATCTTTTCACGATACGAAATTCACAGATATACATAAATTCTTGACCAGAGGAATTATATGTAACAGACTGGGAATGCCAGTGTATTATATTTACATATTTAATTGATATGAAATTATCGTTCAATAGGGAGACCCCAAGATGTCAGGGACACTTGTAAAAAGTACGGTAAATGCGATAGTTCCTGTTTATTTTGGAGCAACGGATAAGAGGTAATCGTTTACGATTTACAGACTTGATATTTAGTATATGCACGCACATATGTAGTATATTTTATCTCGATGTCATCCAGTGACATTTTGTCTTTCATTTTGTGATCAAAGTCAATCGAACGGTTTTGTACGATTTTTGAATAGCCTGAACGTGTAATTTTCTTGTTAAGGACGCCCTTGCGCATTGGGAGGAAACATACATAAACCACTTAGCCTAAAATGGCCACTGCTAGAGAACCATTATGCTATCGCTATACCAAGAGGTCTTTAAAGATAATTTCTTCGAGCACCTATTAATGTAGTTTTTACAAATTTTCGTGAATTAATTTCCAAAGAATCTTTTAGTCGGCGCTCTTTCCAGTACAGTCTATTAATTCGCATTCCGTTCCTTCAGTAAATCCCTTCCATGTGTTATTTACGAATTCTTCAATACGTTGGATAATTATTAAAATATTATACTGGCAGTCTGAAAGCATCCGAAAACCGGTCTGCTGTGTCGAAAAAAAAACCTACACGTTTAGGTACGAGAGCAAAAAAGAATTCTATATAGCAAAAAAAAAAAAAAAAGGATTCGCCGGCGTTATGTTTGGTCCGTTAATTAGGTAGGCGGCACAAGAAGATTCGAAGGCAAAATTATCTCGATAATTTACAAGCCTCAGTAACTCTTGATATCGTAATTTAAAAATACGCATACGAAATTACAACGATCTACAGAGCCGTGTAATTTTTAAGAAAAAAAAACTTGGACTCACCTACGTTGCAGTTTACAAAGGTTCTTCGAGTATTCAGCGCGAGGTGAACAAAAGTACGTCGAGAAACTGTTTGTAGCTTAATGTCCGGTGCTACGGTACACTTGAGGATACGAAATGGTCGATAATATCGGTCTGGCGTTAGCAGAGTCTACGAGACAAAAAATTGACGCGAAGTTTTAATGTGTCTCTGGGTTAAAAAGGAGAAACAGAAACGATAGATGCCGATGGAATATATGTCCCAAAAAAAAATGGAGGGCGGAATACGCCCTTGCTTCTTCAACGTTTATATCGACTTTCACCGAAGGTTCGTAACAGTTCGAATTATTTATTAGTGGAGTTCCGCACAAGACATGCTCCCACGTACGTGACCAGGAACAAACTGAGACCCGAGAATAGCGGTTCGCATTCACTCTTCGGTGCAACTCGGCTTCTATTCCTTCGGCGCCATCTTTTCAGTGCTTCCCATCTTTCTCTTACCTTCGAGTCCGCACTGCTACGAGACCCTTGTTTTCCTTCTCTTATTTACTCTTTTGTCTTTCTCTGGGTTCTTCTACTATTTCTCTTTCTGTCACTGTATACGAAGCTATATACACATATTTTTTAACTAGTGCCAATTGTGCTTATGAAACGCAACCTTATTGATTTTTCCTAACTTCTGCGCGATTCGCAATTCACACGAGTCTGGCCTCCTGAAATGCTACGATAAATTAACCTTAAACTTTGACACTGATTAGAAATATTTGACAGACGGATTATCTTAATTTTGCACTATTATCAAGGTTGCCATTTTATCTCATTTATCACATATACCTATATTGTGTCTTTACAAATATTTCGTTCTTGACTCACGTCAAATTCATATTTCATTCGTATGCCTCATTATAAATTTTAACTATTTGCTGCATCTAATATTATGATTTGGAAATAAATTAATGCAGGAAGTTTCTACGACCGTGGTTTTTCTTTTCTTTTCATTAATATAGGTGATATTTATTTCTCGTCAATATCATATCTCAATAATATAATGACATAATACAATAATTAAAAAATATAGTGTGTTTTCTAAGAGTTACAATAATAATTATTGGTGAAATATAATAATGTAATAATGTCGATGATCCAAGTCTCATCGGTCGGTAATTAAAACCGATTCGATCGCCAAAATGCTGTAGACAATTAAAACAGTGTTACAAAATATAGTGCAAATATGCTCGCTATACACAACAAGGAGGGAATTCACTTTCTTTGCTAAAAACTATCGATCGCCTCTAGATCAAATGTATCGTCGTAGGTACACGTTAAATACTTTATATCCAACTAAATATTTACCTCTGATCATTCTAATACTTTCTAACGCCTATTTTACTAAGCTTTACGAAAAATTAAGATATTGAATAAAGTATTGGAAAGAGCAAAAAAAAAAGAAGAATAAGAATTAAAGATAGTGGTACTGTTACAATATTTTGACTATAATATGGCTGCCTAAAATTATACTAGAAGGCTTTAGTAAACGACAAACCTAACCTCAGTCCTTCGAAAAAACAAAAAAAAACAAAAAGGTAAAAAGAAAGTGAGACCAAAGTATGGCTCGTAGAAATAACTTTTAGATAAAAAGCTGCTCGACGTATCACTATCTGTTGCGAGATAGATATAACGTAAATGATTAAAAAATAAATAAAAAGGAATACTTCTTTTCTCCTTTCTAACCTAACCTAACGTGCAAGGTGCGACTCGAAGTAATTTTATTTTTTTTTCTTTGTCTTCCGCAACAGGACCGAATACTGTTTCGTTCGTGCCAAATTGGTTTCGAGCTTTAGAATAACATTACAATTAAGAGTTCACGGGCGAAACTCGACTTTCAAATAAAAAAAAAAAAAAAGAATATGTAAAAGCAACATTACTTCGTCCAGTCTATTTGTTTTTAGGTGTCTTTCAAAATTGAAAAAGTCCAGCTTTATAGTATATCACATATGATTATTGGAGGACTCAATATAATATATATATATATATACACACACATACATATTGTATATAGAATATATATATAAATGCATATATATATATATATATATATATATTTCCTAAATAAAATCCTCTTTTATACTCTTATCGGTTCCTCACAAAATTGTATAATATCGAAGAGTGATCGGTAGACTAGTAGTCTTTGATGGTGTTGTTTCCATTTGAAGTTTTCAAGTATAATAACCCTTTGTAAACTCACTGAAAAATATTTACCATTGTAATCGGATGGAATGTTGAGTTTCGAGCGAGAACTTCATTGCCACTCGTCTACCACAGATTGTAAATTAGTAATCATCCACCCCCTCCCTCCCCCCCAAACTTCGCCGATATTAAGCGAATTCTTAAGTGTTTTTTTTTCTTTCTTTTCTTTTTTTTTTAATAACTATTAAACATATCTCTTCGTCGCATTATCACTAATATTGCTATAACTTTGTTCTTAGTTTAGGATTTTCAGGCTCTTTGGAGCTGTCCCTTAGTGTTCCCTTGTATTATGTAATCATAGAATGTACCTAATATTATATATATATATTTAATATATGTATAAGTTCCGTAACATTCTATATCATATCCGTACTTCGCATACTCGTTCGCTATTACGTGATAATCGACTTAGCAATATATATATATATATATTTATATATATATATATATTTATATAAAGTGCGTCCTTTGTATACGTATATAGATATATTGCTGCCTGTTACTCTCTTAGTTTGATTATTCTTTCGTCGGTATAGTCGTTGTTTTTAAAAAGAACCACGTTCCGAAAAAAAAATTTTTTAACTCGATTATGGACCAACAAACGCACCTATGCCTACTCATTTCGTTACCTATTACTAGTACACGTGGATACTCTTTAACTATTTTCAGCAGTATTTACTGTATACTTTGTGAAACAGGTTTCTCTATACACATTCCTAAAGATATTGTACAATTAGTTATTCGAAGAAGCTGCCTTCCCGTATTCCCGGGCGCAGAACGAGTATCATAAAGTATAGACCTAATTATAAGTATATTTGTTTTTGTAAACGCAATTGTTAAACGATTATAAAAGAAAGAAAAAAAAAAAAAAAATTTTATCGCTCCGTGAATTCTTCGTCTTTACTTCGTGCTATGCTATTTACATACAAAATAACGGATGGAATTTTATTGGCCAATGACGCGAGGATCTTTACCTGCCATTTTTTTCAAAAAAAAAAAAACTTGATCAACGATATAAATCATAAAAGAAAAACTAAAATTCATTTCGACTTGTAACTGGTAAAAAGTAACGCGTCTCGTTAGTTCGTCAATAGATACAGAAATTTTTTAATCCTAAAAATCTTTACTCGCGGAATACTGATTTACATGTATACGTGTATAATATTTGTGAATGTATATGTGTGTGTACGGTCAACTCGTGATGACCTTGATGTATTAATTGTATTAATTCTTTTTTTTGTTTTTTAATTGGTCCTATCAAATCTAACCTCTATTATTATTATTCGGACTCAGGGGACTCCCTATGTTATCGATTTCACGTTGTGCGCGCGAAATTTTGACTTTATCTCTCGGCGTACCGTCCTCGCCGGTCTCCATTGCGAACATCTTCATTTTCTCCTTGAAACTTAATTTTTCCGGTACTGCGCCCATTTGCAAATTTTGTTGCTGCTTCTGTTTCTCGGCCAGCCGTTTTTGTCGGGGATCTCTGTAACGTTCGAAATGCATGAGAGCGTTAACACGATAAAGAAGGAGGAACGCGATATTTTATATAGACAAAACTGTATTACTTTAAAGCTTGAAAAGATAGGAGATATCATTGCTGGCTTACTTATAAACTTCTTGCGCGCCAATGACTCCTGGTGTTGCATTCATAAATTGTCCCCCGGGACCCTCTGGTGTTTTAGGAGATGCTAAGAGACTCTCCGCGTCGTTAATAAAATTCTACGAAAAAAAAGAAGATAAGGGAATCGTTGATTACGCATAATAAAATAAATATCTCGTGCTTACGTCTGACTATTGAGATTACGACGATGACATTGCTAACAATATATAATTACACACTGAGATGTATTAGTACATAGCAGTTAACGACACAGATGACACTATCATTCGAGCGACGATGCGAGATGACTGATAATGACATTGTATGGTTAACAAATGACACGTGAGTTGCATACTGATGTTGCGCAACAGACATATACTTATTGCCATTTTTCTAAAAAAACATTCCATGCAAATGAATTAATGATAGGCGAATTATTATTCTCGTTTGAAATTTTTTTCTTTTTCTTTTTTTTTTAGATTTTATGTCAAAACACAATTGCAATTTTGAGAAGTATACCTTACTCTGATACCTGCCAACGGATGCATTCCGACAGAATATTTCAGTTTTTAGTACGTCGATTAGAGTGTGAAATTTTCTTCGAAGAAAAGACTTTCATTTTTAATCAATGTAAGATAATAGTGAGCATCATGGGAATAGGGATGTTCTTACGTTTGGATCTTCTCTTATCGTGTCCATGCTTATCGTAGAGGGATTGGTCGTTATTGCTGATGATGTGTTTCGTGGAGCTGGTTCAGTATTTGCATTTGGATCATGGAAGGAAACCCTCTTGATCGTTGTCGCTGGATGAGAACTCATCTGAACATTTGAGGCTGTAGAACTGTTGGATCTCAGGGCACTTTGCTGCGACATCACTGCGTAACTTGATCCTCGTTCCGGAGGAGGAGGAGCATCGTTACCACCATTTTGTGATGCTGGAAATGAGAAAAGCAATGAAATATTGAAATAGGTTTTTAAACTAACAAAGAGAGAATATTCGCAACTGTTTAAACTCACCAGGAGGAGAACTGGGTCCATTGATAACAAGATTATCTAATCTCAGCATGCCAGGATGTAACTGATGTTGGCTTCTCAGATTGGATTGTTGCTGCTGCTGATGCTGTTGTTGTTGTTGCTGTTGCTGTTGTTGTTGTTGCTGTTGATATAACTGTTGCATCTGCTGTTGATGTATCTGAAGCTGCTGTTGTTGCTGCCTAATCTCTTCTTCTCGTTTTCTCTGATTCTCATCAAACTCTGCTTGCTTCCTCTTGAGTTCCTCTATTCTCCTTTGCCTCTCTCGCTCCTCGTTATTCTGTTGAGTGCTGCTAGCAGGAGAACCTGATTTTTGACTAGTACCCAAGCCCGCATTGTAACCCGGTGACATTGGACCCTGACCCAGGTTTTGATTTTGACTTTGGTTTTGCATATGCATGCCACCAGATTCGCTCTGACCACCGTATGAACTTCCACCAGCACCACTAGCGCTTTGCTGATTGGTTGCCGTATGTAGTGGTATGTTCGTAGACTGTATCTGACTGCTTACTGGTTGTGGCGACAAGGCCCCTCTTATGGATTGATTGTTCACACCCGATCTGGATAAATTTTGTTGCTGCTGTTGTTGACTAACTTGATTCGCCCGGTCCTGATTGGCAGCCATCCTGAGCAGTCCTTGGACCCGCTGCGTACTCTCATGCTCAAGATCGTTACTCTCCTCATCGTCATCCTGCTGATTGGCTACTTCCTCGGCCCTCTTTTGAAAGTCACGCTCCAGCTGAAGTGCACGCAGTTGCTCCTCCTGCTGTGGCGTTCTGTGAGGAAGAGCACTCAGTTCAGCTATTTGTTGATCCCGCCATTGCCTTGCTGCTTCTCGTCTCCTGGCCTGTTCCTTTTCTCGTTCCTCCCGTTGCCAGGGATTCGTTGCACTATACTGATATTGACGAGGTTGCTGAGTGGGACCTGGTGCAGGATAATAACCTCCTCTTGGTGGATCCTGCATACTCGCTGTGTATCTGGAGTCCGGCTGTTTACTGTACAAGGGATGAGTCGATGTATTAGGCGGTGGAGGTGGTGGACTCTCCCTGCAAACATCTTCTGGTAGAATGGGCCTTGCTGGAGGGTTCTCTGGATTTCCATGATGAGCTTCACTACCATTCTGTGACTTTAGGTTATCGCTGGGATACTGGCCATTTCTTGGATCTGATGCTCCGCCATTCGCGTACTGAGAACCATTTTGCGAAAACTGTCGCGATTGCTCGAGCATCTGTCTGGTATCCATCAATTGTCTTGCATCTTGAGGCCCGAAATCTCTACCAGGCTCCAATCCTAATCCATGCCCACGAATAGGTTCGTTTTTCCCTTTCGGACCCATTGGATACTGATTAGGCCCTGGAGTAGGCTGTGGATGTTTCCCAAATTGTCCGTACTGACTGTACTGAGATTCGGTGTACCCATAATTCGGTCCCATCTGTCGTGCATTGTACGTCGGCGAGTTAGGACCCAAATTTGGTGTCGATCCAATGGGTCTTGTGGGCCGAATGGTATTAGCTGCTTGATTAGCTCCCATTGGTCTCACATTGTAATTTGGTCTGTATTGATTCAACATGGGCGCCCCACCACGAAGCTCCCGTCTTCTGACCTCCTCCTGCATCTCCTGGAGCTTCGCCTCCTGCCGAATTATATCACGAGACGATTGCGACCTCGGCGGTGGTCCTTGATGTTGCAGTTGACTATTAGAATAACTCTGTTGCTGTCCTTGGGGAATGTATGCGGATATCGGACGATCTCTACCCTGACTCATGTCAACCGTTGGCCGATTCAGTGAGTTCTGAGAACCTCTCAGATTTTTCTGAGCGTGCAAAGGACTCCTGAAATCAAAAGACAAAATTTTAAATTATTTTCAACTAACAATTTTGTTCCTTTAACTCATCTGTATTCGCAAAAAAACGTTCACCTGTCGTCCGATGGCTGAGGTGGACTAGGCTGCTGCTTTATCGCGGTATCTTGATTTCTATAAACACTCAAATTCTGGTAGAATCTTTCCGCCTCGTTACTCTGCAAACTGCTCTGCGTATTCACATGCATTTGATTTGGATTTAGATTTGGCGACGATTGCTGTCTGCTGACTAAACCTGTAGGCGGTAGCATTCCAGCTCTCATTGGATCATGCAAATTATGGCTGGATCTAAAACAAATTTTTTAATTAACTCAATATCAGTTAAATTACTCTAAGATTAGTAGTAGTTCATCAAATTTTATTTACCGCGAACGCAACGTTGTAGCGCCATTCATTGCTGGCATTGGTGGCGGATGAACAGGCGGCGTTACACTGTTGCTGGAAGATGCTCTGCTGTATCCAGGATTAAAAACTTCATGCTGCTGTTTTCCCTCCGTTCCTACGTCTGTTGATTAAACATTTAAGACAATTAGCAAGCATAATCATTATACGTTTTCTAAAATAAAATAAATAAGTAAACCGAATCTTAGATAAAGAATGCAACTAAACGAAGAAAGCCGTAACTATTGCACTAACAAGAATGGCCAATGTTGTCCTTTTGATCTTTGAGGTATCTCTAATTGTTCTATAAGGGTTACTTACTATGCAGGGCTGGGACAGATTTGCTGCTGTGAATTTGTTGGGGCGTTGCGTCGTGTCCAAGTCGTGATGGTAAATCGCGTTCGCTCATGCGACGGGGTCCTGCGATAGCAACAAGATGCACAGAAATGCAATTTGTTAATGCTTGAACATGCCGAAAGCTGAGGCAATAATGAAGGTGCTAATAAACGTGCGGGAAATAATGAATCTTAACCTAATTAAATGTCACTACGAATTTTAAAAACTGTTACGACCATGTAACCTGCATTTCAATTCGTCGCTGAAATTCTTTTTCATGGAATCGTTAACCTACAAATTATATGTACACAGGGTCGAAGAATTATTGTAAGATTTCTTGGAGCGACTCCGAAGCGAAATGCAGCTTTGATAAATAAAATAATAACGTAATTGATTGTTTTAATAAATTGTTATAAGACATGCGATGACACTTATATGTAAATTATAGATTTATGGTAAACAAATTGTATGAAAAAGCTGACTACCATTGGCAACGAGACACAGAGATAAGTTTAAAGAAATTTTCACGTGAGGTCGCAGGTGTATTTTTTTTTTTTTTTTGGGGGATGTAAATATGACTTTTAGGAATTATATTATAAAATAAAGAGATCAATCATCTTGAAACGCATTGCGACACGAGGAAATAAATAAGTCTTGACGATTGGCATAAAAATAATAACTGAACCAGGCATAGTGCACTAGGAAGTATCTTAACGTTTTATCTGGCAGCTTACGAGTCTGCGTTGAATTTTCCAGCGGTGAAAATTCACGAAATATCCAATCCCCTCTTTCAAATCTTGGCGTGGGCTTTCTTTCGGACACGTCTAGATCACTTTTTGATCGTTTCTGTACAATCAGACATTTTTTTCTAATCGGTTTATCAACCCTCGTGCCACTCTTGGCAGGCAACGTATTAGATTTCAATGGCACCTGCACGACCTCGCAACTTTTGACCCTCAAAGTGTCCCGCAACGCTGGTTTAGCGACTCTATATCCGGTCTGCGATAGATTTTTATGATTATGCGCAAATTTTCCAGCAGGGCTACTTCCGGTTGACGACAGACTCCCACTTCGCGCCGTAGGAATTTTCTCCAAAGATTTGCAAACAGATTTTTCGAAGTCTGGTCGATCGGTGCGCTTTGACTTTTGAACAATTTCGTCGCAGCTCTTGGACATCTTTCTCGTTCTGATAAACGAATTTGGAAATTTTGTTTTTTGTCGTTCTTTCTCTTTACCTTTCGACAATTCCTCTCGCTCTGTGCCTGTCGTAACGTCGCGAGACTCTTTTTTGATAAGATTCGCTTCAGAGATCTCGTCATCGGATTTCAAATCTTTATCGCATTCGTCCTCGCTTATGGATATTGTACTGCGTATGGTAACGTTTCCGCTTCCGTAATTCGGAGTGACTGATCGAATTTCAAATATATTGACACTCTCGTTAGTGATCTCAGGTGCTGATACGACCCTGGAGCAAGTGGGAAATATAAAGTACTTAGGGGAATCATTTGCGTTTTCCAAACCGTCCAATTTTAGATCATCCGACGACATTAGATCTTTGAGAGACCAATATTTCTCCAACTTATTGATCTTTTCTGATATCTCAATACCCGGTGAGATATTTAAAGCACTTAGAACGTTAGGTAACGAGTGTTTACGAAGACCTTCGAAACGCACAGAGCCAACCAGTGCGCGATAACTTGGTATACCGATAGAATTGACTCTACCGTTGCTAATAGAACAATCGTCGAAGGATTCGGTCATAGTTTCCTTATCAGAATTCGAAGTTTTCCCATCGTCTGTAATCTCATAAATTTTATCGCTGTTATCCGGTATAAACAGGGGCGCTTCGGTATTATCCAAATTTGTAAATTCCTTCAACTGTTCTATGATCTCCTGCTGCTCGGCCAGAGACAATTTCGAATCGCTCTTCTTCAATTCGCCCGGTTCCGTATCGGCGTCGCGCTCATCTCTATCGTCAAGCTCAAAATTAACATCCTCGGTATTGGTACTTTCGTCTTTGCTGATAACAACATTTTTTACCATTTCAATATCATTTTTTGCCTGAATATCCAAGAGAATCATACTCCACTCCTTCTCCGGCGTGGTGGCCACAGACTTGTCAGATTTCAACAAGTCGCTTTCGGATTTAAATTCCTTCGAGTTGGCACCATTTTTTCTCACCGTAATTTCCGGACTTCTCGGTGACGCAATATCCGGCTCGGAAACGAATTGCCTGGACGCGACAAATTTCTTTGACTTCAATTTAATTAAACCGGCTTCGCCCAATTTCGAAAAGTGCTTGGCCAGCGCGGCGACTCTTCCGCAGCCAAGACGCACTTCTTCCGGTGATTTCCAACACTTATCAGTATTCGACTCCTCGCTGGACAGGTCGCTGTTCAAGCCGCTCAAGTCAAGATTCAATTCCGGCATTATCGTATGCATCTTCGGCGTCGAGATCATCTCCTTCGTCTGGACATCCTCCTGCTGACTTTCGACACTGTCAGAATTATTGCTATCCTCCGTGGTCTCCTGCGAATGAACATTTTCCAGCTGAATCTTCATCTGGTCAGTGCACGGCACGTGAATGACGCCAATGGCTTCTGACAGGGAGCAATTATCCTTATCGAATTCATTAATTAATTTTTTTTTACCAAACTGACCATCATGATTACGGCAACGACACTGACTGCCGTCTCTTAACGTTACGTCGATATTTCTCGATCCACTACCGACTCCAGGTCGACCAATTATTTCGATGCTTCTCAACGGCTTCCTAGGATCGTCTTCGACGACATCAAGATTATCTCTCAGCGAAGACTCATCGCACGACCGAACCTCCCTGTACGGCCGCGTCCTGTATTGCTCGTTCAATGCGTCAATATGCAATTTCCTAGGATCGATGAACTCGGTCGAATCCCTCGAGCCGTAATCAGGCGATACTGAAATATCATCAGCGAATATATTTTCCTTTGAGCGCATCGACGCGTCTACGTTATCCTCTGGCTGATCTATATACGGTATAGTCGATTCCTCATCGAAGGAGATAACTTTCCTGGCGAGAGTTTCACTCCTCTCGACGTTATCGACAGCACCCAGAGAGCTCAGACTCTCCTGCGAGCGATTCTTGCACGGAAATATCAATTCAGTCTTGTCTTTACTATAGTAACCGTATTGCGGACCGATTAGAGAATTCTGCGGCTGACGACATGTATCTCGCAATGGATAAGGCGGATAACGTTCTACGTGGCTCGGAATAGTTAGGAACGTTTGATTAGGCTCCTGAATAACAGGAATCTCGCGTCTATTAGGCCAATAATATCGTGCCCTTTGACACTGATCGTTCAACGGCGACTCGTCTATAGGACACATCGAAAGACACGGCTGATTCGCCGTCTGACGCGCTGACATTTTAGCCTGATGCGACGGCATCGCGTAACAGTGCGAAGCTGCTAAGTTCTGATACGACTGACTGCCAATACTTGGCTGAAACTGACTAAAGTATTGTCTATCCTGGCTTATTGGCATTTGTGAAAATGTCCCCGCACCTGGTTGTATCTCTTCCACGTCCCAATCGACCAGACGCTCTTGATAAGCGGACTGTTTTGGTACGCACAAGAGATTGCCCATCGAGTGTGATGTGGATGGTTGGGGCGCCATTTCCGGTAGTCTGGGGGGCTCTAAGTGTTCCGATTTTGGGCGGGCCTTATGCGCTGCATGAAACAATCGTTAGTTTAAAAGCATTAGTCAAGCGACGCAACTGTCATCGTGAAACGATCGTTATATAATATATGAAGGAAAAAAAAAAAAACCACAGTCTTTTAACCAGAAAGCTGAAGAGGACAATTAACAATGGACAGAGAGAGAGGGGAGGGGAGGGGGGGAGGAGAAAGAGAGAATATGCAGAATCATTTAAGCCCTTTGAAAACGTTACAGTAAGCTTTAAAGCGTTTCTGTTGAACAGAAGCTCGAAGGAAAATTGATTTCTTTTTTTTCTTTTATAATACTTAAAATTCTTTCCGAGGACCATGTTGACTATTTTTTTTTTTTTTTTATCAAAGAGGATCCACTGCAGATTTTTCATCGTTCAGTTAAATTATTGAATAACAATATTGCTTCAGGTACCTCTGGTCATGACGGGGGATGGCTGAGATAACAGCGTAGCTAATCCATGATAAATGGCTCCCTGTTTGGCAACTTCCAACGTCACTATTGGACCCGTGCGAACAAGGTACTCCGCAGCCCTGTAAACGAAATTACCAAATGTTTATTTTTTCAGATGGAACCTAAAAAGGTGACTTTTAAAAGACAAGCGACACAGACCTCTCTTGAGCAATTCCAACGAGACTTTGCCCATCTACTTTGAGCAGCTGATCACCTGCCGTTAGTCTTCCGTCCTGCAGAACAAACGAACAGACTAATGAAGGAAATAGCAGCAACGTCCGTTTCATTAAATATTATTATTAATCCATTGTGGATTTTTTGCGATGAATTTTTTCAAACTTTCATCCCATCACGGGGAACCTTTGATCAAGACCGCCAACCCATGCACTTTATTCTCTTTGAGGATGCATCGCACCTTGGAAGACAATGAATAATAGTTTACTCACGGCATCGGCTGCACCTCCAGCGACCACACTCTTGATGTAGATACCGAGTCTATCCTGTCCAGCGCCCTGTGGTAAGGAGAGAACCACGATCAGCAAGTATAATAACGGTAAAAAGTATTAAAAATGTCCGGCGAAGGAACGGGGGAAAAAGGGGGAGCATTGTTGGAGGAAGTGTATACTTAAATGTATTCCGTCTAGCGTGACAGGTGCCTTCACGCTTTGATGACCACGTGGGAAAGCGTAAACAGTAGAGTTTACAGCTTGCGTTAATGAGAAATCAATTACCCGAAAACTCTTTTCGGTCGAAACGCCTAGGACTTCCCACAAATTTGAAGAAAGCCCTGGGAATCAGTTTCAGGAAGGAAAGGACCAGGATGGAAGGTAGGTACAGTAAGATGCAGAACCAATGACCGAGCCGCACTGTACAATAATTGCATCCGGTTCGTCTATACCATATTGTAGTAAGAAAGAAACGGAATGAAGGAAACCCAGTGCGAGGATACGTTAATGGCATTAAGGTATATCAAGAGACAGAATCTTAGTGGCAAGGTACACACAAAGAGTTCTCGAGTCATAGAACCTGAGAAACCAGTCTGACAACTACCCTTGGCAAAAAGAAGACAGACGACGCGTGTCGTGGACGGGGTGTAAAAATGTCAAACTAGTTTTCCGGGGGGGAGGAAGCAAACGCCGGGATTAAAGTCCATACCGTTAAGATAGATCGTGAAAGTAGCTGAATTCAATAATAGGGAGCGTACCTTTGCCGCAACAATGCTGAGACCCATTCCGTTCGTAGACTTGTGAAGTTTGATTACTTGAATTTCCGGTTGGCCTTGATTTTGGCTCATGTGTCCAGAATAACCACCGGATCTGTTGCTCATAGCACTGGGACTTCGTAGCTACACGGAAATATTAATATCGGTGATCGTCAATTTGAATCTTGGCGCCATATTAAATACAACTGGCAGAATTTAGTCCGCGATTCTTACATTGTTATGATCGATCATGTAAATAGTCCAATATCCGCTGCTCGTTGGCTGTGGCGCCATTCGGCAAAGACCATCCCTCTGTAGCGGTGCCAAAAATTCAGCCAGACCAGGCGGCACACCTCGAATAACTTCACAGCTGTAGCCATCCTTAGGTAGAAGTAAGGTCAATGCCAGGGTAGGATCTTCCTCCAGTCGAATTTCCCTGCCGTCAGCTCTGGCTAAAGTATCCGCCATAGTCTCAGTGACCTATTTAATAGAGACAACTGCTGGTTCAAATTTTGCATCGTCTCCTTCGCGTTAAACGAACCAGGCAAATTATTGTATTTAACAAAAATAAGAATTGATAGATCATCGATCAACATACCCTGACAATATTTTCGATCAGCTCGGCAGGCAGTCTGGGCTCGTCGTCGGCCGGTTGATATTTTTGTAACAAAGCACGTACTTGCAATGAATTTAGCTTGTAGCAGGTAGAGCTCAGTGTCGCAAGCTCATCGGCATTGTATTTAGGTGCTTGAAGCAGATGCGTCGCTTGCATAATGGTGGCCAAGTGACACTGACTAGCAAGTTCCAGTCCCTGTCGCTCTGCCCAAGTCTCTAAGGCATTAAGCCTGATCTTCAGCCTACGACCGAACCACCTTACGCACAGGTTTCCATTAGAAACCAGGGCATTGAATGCAGTCGCATTTATCGCGTGAAACAGATGGCTAAAAAGTTGAATAGTCAGGGCAGCGTTAACCCTGCAACGCCTCAGGAGCGCCATGGTATTCGAAAAGATTTGCAATACTCCAGCCTCCTTGGCCGGCTCGTCAGCGTCGGCCATAAATTGCGACATTGCTGGTGCGAGTTCCAGAGAGACGCAGCGAACCAGAGACGCGAATGCAGTGTGAACTGCATCGGCAAGAATATCTTGGGCTCTCGTTGAGAATGCGCCAACGTGTCGATCGCTCTTTAACATATGAAGCAATTCCGAGCCATTCGCCAGCCACAGAGCCAGTGAGGAAGCGTCCATATAACGTTCCTGATCAAAAATATTTTATCTTTACAAAGTTCCTGCGTACTCTGATAATTTTTTTTCAAAATTCAATCAGCACGTATTCCTATGCTGCGTTTACATTGCAATAAAGTTAGCCTCACCTGTATCACTCTCTGTATCATTGTGGCAACATTGGCCAGCATAACGGTCAATCTATGGGCCCTTTCCGTGGGCTGTAATTCGGGCCTGTAATGAGTACTGGCCCTGTATCTCGCTGCAAGGTACAAGGTATAGGTCGGAGCCAATTTGAATTGCGGAGCCGAAGGCTCCACATCCGTAATGACCGCATGCAGAAAAGCCTCTTCCGTTTCCTCGAGGAATTCCAAAACAGCTGGAAGAATCGGATCGGTGCCTCTGGGATGTCTGTCGTACTGGGAAAGTCTGTAAACCATATAATTAAAAATTTTATTAGAAAATTAAAAAGAACAAAGTCTCCGTAGAAAAAAGAAAATTTTTTAAACTAAAATGTTTCAAAACAATGCATAATCTTGAAATGTCATTTTTAGAAAACAAAAGAGACACGTCTATACGTCAACTGGTGCTAAGTGACCTACCTCGAGATGTATTGGTATTGTCATCTTTGATAATTGACCTAGTACGTATTAATAGCATTACCTGTTCCCATCTCGACTACTAGTGAGACTGGCAGTCTCGACATTTCCATCAAGGTCAAAGGTCGTCTCATAGTTATGTGTGGTTTCCGGCGTATTGGCATTGTGAGTGGGACTTCTGGGACTTGCTGGATTCTTCGTCGGACTCGGAGGATTCGATCCGCGACCGTCGTTGGGTGTACCGGAACCGGATCGATACTTTTCCGAGCTAATTTCCTGGCTGGTAGCATCTGGCGAGCGTCTACGTATCGAGCCACAAACGTGCGAGACGCAAAGCGCAAGAAAGGATGACAAAAAAAAAGAGAATATAAATAAATTAATAAAAATCGAGTCAAGCTCAATTAATCAGCGCACGACTGCATTCCCCGCTACGAAGATGCAATTTATTAAATTATTAAAATACATTACCGTATGACACCAGAATGAAAATCTATGCTCAGGCTACGGATAATTAAAGACAAACACTTTATTGATCTCTGGTGTCAGCGACGAACGGTGCTCGCCAAGCAATTAACAGCGAGAAAATAATTATTTTGATATAAACGAAAATTCATCTACTAGATCGAAGGCTTTGATGGGATCTATTGTTATGTCACTGTGTACGTAAATATTAATTTTTTAATTGTGAAAAATATCGTTAAAGCGTTAAACGACTAACAGCGTAGAATATAAAAAAATTAATTAACGACTAATGTTCAAAGCAATCGATATTAATTAATTAAAAGTAATTTACCTGTCATACGAATAATCCAATTGCCTATTGGAGTCGTGTCGCTGTCTTATCCGATCCTCCGGCGCAGGATCTATAAACCTGAACGTATGCATCCGGCCGAACTTTATTATAGCTCCATTCTGAAACAGATAACATATAATTATACTTCGCCGCTATTTAGATACGATATAATGCCCATATTATTATTATCAAACAGTAACGATACCCCGTAGTCAAAGAAATAATAAAATACCAATGAAATAGCCGCGTGTCAGATTTATTAAATAAATGCCCAAATAAGGCCGTCAAGGATAGCTCTAGCGAAGAGAAGATTAAGAAAGAAGAAAAGAGAAGAAGAAGAAGAAGAAAGCCCCATATACGTTTTATCTGTTTCACCTTGAGGATCGTCGTCTGATATATCCTATGGTTGTCAACGTAAGTGTGGGCGTCTTTCGAGTATGGCGTGAGGGTGACGATATTGTCGGTAAAGGCGATCACACAATGTCGGTCCATCACCGTTGACCCACTGAGTATAAGAGTTTGACCTTGAACGGCCTGAGGCCCGATGCGCCTATCGGAGCCGACTTCCGTTACATTTGGCTGTAGCCGATGACGCATCCCGGCACCATTCGGTATATCAGTGCCATCTGGATTTAATTCCACCAGAAATGGTAGCCTCTCGTCCTCGTAACGATGATCGAGCTCGCTCCACTTCCCGGCCGGTTTCTTCTTCCGCTTCCGGGGCACGTAGTCGGCTGGTCTTCTTCTTACGTGGAACATTATAGAGCCTGGAACCCAGTTTGGAAAAGGCATCGTTGGTAACTCTGTTAATACGATCTTGCGCCAATGTAGAATCCTATGAAACTTCGACGGATTTTCAAGACGTGTAACTGTCAATTAAGAATATAAAAGAGGACGGGTTATGTACGAAAGAGACCAGACGCGTGTAACGCTTGCTGAAAGATATGAAAAGAGGAGCTTGCTTCCGGTTTTTTAAACGAATACGTAATACCGCACGTGATGCTTTTGTAGTATACATGGCTGGGTAGAGTAGCTTGAGGAACAGAAGAGGAACAAAGAACGTAGTGCCCTTAGATTTTACTATAGACTGTTAAGAGGCTACGCGAAGGTAGTCCACCGTCTCTCTTGCGCGCTCTTTACTGTATGACATTTCTTTTTCCATCCGATAGATTTTCCGGTGACTGAACAAAGACAAAAGTCTGGCGTATCCGATGACGATGCTCGAGGAATACAGGGACACAGATACGCTTCTGTAAGCGAGATAAACGGATCCTCCTTGACCGATCGAGCATCGAGAAATCGTTGCCTTGAAGAAAATAACTAGAAATTACGCAACGCGGAAATTTCTTCTATGTAGTTCGACATACGGGAATTTTATTAAGAGGGCGTGTGCGGTGCTCGTGGAAGCGGAATATCAAAGCCACCATACCGAAACAGCAGGTTCTGGTGGAACGTCTCGCCATTTTCTTTTTTTCTCTCTCTCAATTGACAACTTATAACAATTAGAAACTTATGGTCTGTCGTCTTATTTTTCCTGTCGGCAGATCGTTAGCCTGAACGTAAGTACAAAAGCCACAGAACGTTCTAGAAGGTGATACAGCATAATATTAAAATATAATATTCGTAAGCAGGTATACGCGCGCAGGAAAGAATGACGCGGCCGAAGTCACGGACGGTATTCGTGAGACTAAAAATAAAAGCACGAGGGGGGGGGGGGGGGGTGGCAAGGAGCCTTCTGTTTACATGTCCTCAC